>PVIH01007188.1:0-103014 GCA_004025045.1 Sigmodon hispidus
GAATCAATCTCCCCAAGGACCCAGCAATACCACTTCTGGGTATATACCCTAAAGAGGCACATTCACACTCCAAAGGTATTAGCTCAACTATGTTCATAGCAGCATTATTTGTAATAGCAAGAACCTGGAAACAACCTAGATGTCCCTCAACTGAAGAATGGATTAACAAACTGTGGTACATCTACACAATGGAATACTAGGCAGCAGCAAGGAAAAATGATATCCTAAAATTCACAGGTAAATGGATGGATTTGGAGAATATCCTCCTGAGCGAAGTCTCACAAACTCAGAGAGATAAGCAGGGGATGTACTCACTCACTAGTGGTCTATAAACAAACAAACAAGAAAAAAAAAAAAAGCCAAACATGCCCAAGCGGCAAACCACAACCACGGAACAGCTTGGGATTAGAATGTCAATCTTTTCCACTCATATTCAAAATAGACCTTGAATTCTTAATCAGGAGTAATAAGACAAAAAAGAAAATAAAGAGGAAACAAAAGAGAGACATAATAACTTGCCAATGATTTAATTCTATTCATAAGAGACTCTAGAGAGCCATCAGAAAACTCTTAAATTAGTGTTGCAAGATCCAATATAAATATATAAATGAGTGGCCTTACTATATACAAATAATAAATATCTGGATGAAGACATCTGGAAATAATATAATTTATAGTTACTTAAAAAAAGAATACTTCAGAATAGCCAACTAGGGAAAAGGAAAAACCTTTATAATGTCAATTTTAATGTGCAGAAGAAAGATATGAAATGTATTTAAAGATGGAAAGAATTCCATGTTCATTTATTGGATTAACATTGTGAAAATGGCCATATAACATCTACAGATTCAATATAATGTAAGTCATAATCCCAATTCCATTTTCACAGAAGTATAAAAAAAGATGTTAAAACTAAGACAAAATCAGAAATGGTCCAACACAGCCCAAGTAGTCCTCAGCAGAATGTGCAATGCTGAATATATCACTTTACCTTACAGAGTCTTATTAACAATCAACCTGATACTGTCATAAAAATTCAAAAGTCAACACACTAGAAGACGCTTGGTAATAATCCTGTGCATAGCAGCATTATTTATAATAGCAAGAACCTGGAAACAAGCTAGATGCCCCTCAACTGAAGACTGGATTAACAAACTGTGGTACATCTACACAATGGAGTACTACTCAGCAGTAAGAAAAAATGATATCCTAAAATTTGCAGGCAAATGGGTAGATTTGGAGATTATCCTCCTGAGCAAGATATCACAAACCCAGAAAGATAAGCAGGGGATGTACTCACTCATTAGTGGACTCTAAACAAAAAAGCAAAAAGCAAAGTATGTCCAAGCTGCAAGCCACAAACACTGAACAGCTTGGGATCTGAAACACCTTGGACCAGCACCTTGGATTTCACTCCTTCCAGAGGAACACCTGATCCATTGTTGATGTTCGGGTGAGAAACGCAGATATGCCAGGAGTGGATGCTGAACTAAGCCATATTGGGATCTTGGGACCTCCCACCTTTGCTGGGAGATAAAGAGATGTGGAGAAGGGAGATGGACTGGAAGGGGTGGGTGGGGGAAGGGAGCTTGAACAAGGATATACATGGATAAAAAATATGACTTTATTCATAATAAAAATAATACTGTGCAACTGTAGGCATATGATGAATGCTAAAACTATACACTTGAGGAAAGAGAACTTCTTCAATGAGTGATTCAGAAACACTAGATCTCTACATGTACAACACACACACACACAAATCCAATAATATTTTATTAAAGCTTAAATTTACAGGAGAAATATGAGAAACACTTCAAGATACAAGTATAGGCAAGGGCTCCCTTACTAGGTCCACAATAATTGATAAAATAGTGATAAGAATCAATAAATGGGACCTTGTATTAAAAAGCTTCTGCCTGGCAAAGGAAACAAAAGATAAGATACTTATGGTCAGTAAACATACAAGAATCTGGTACTCTTTTACCTATGAGATGCAAGTTAACCCTATAAATCTGGTACTCTATTACCTATGAGAAGAATGCAAGTTAACCGTATACTGATGGTCCATCTTTCAGTCAGGTAAGTAGGCATTAAGAAAATAACTGCTGGTAAGGGAACCTTCATATGCTGCTGATGGAAATGTAATCTACTGTAGGCACTACAGAAATGAGTCTGAAAGTTCTCCACAAAGCTCCAAATAGATGGCCTATTATTTGTTGTTACCTAGCTACAGTTGTCCTGGATATTTATTTGCCCAAAAGTATAGAGGTTAACATATCATAGAGATACTTGCAGATAAATATTAATCACAGGATTATTCACAATAATTAAATTATGGAACCAATATTTATATAACATGAAGCTTTAATTAGTTCCCAAGATCTTAAAGTAGCCCTAATTTTACTTAGGGAAGACTGATCATTAGCCTTATGTATGTGACCAGAATCATATACAATATAATTTGTCCAAAATTTTAAAAACTTATTTTAAAAGTTTGCAGAATAAAAGTTGGGCTCTTTTAGCTTATGTGTGCATTTGTATCTCTCTCTTTGTGGAAACGAAGTTATTTTGGTCACAGATGCAATCTTTGTAAATAGATTTGTGTGTTCATGATTTTATATCCATGGCTGCCTAACTGAGATAGTAGGAAATATGCCCACCAAAGTCACTTGTGTTTTTATGAGATAGAATTTTAACTTAATATTAACTCTGTTTCTGAATGATTGGCTGTTATATTAGCAAAATGAAGGCTTAATTTATCCATGTACAAAATAAAAGCTTTAGACAACTATTGCTGCAAATCTATGACTTTAATTATCCTGATAATTTAAACAATGCTCGCTTTAGTTTGGATAAACTCAACATTGAATCATTTCTCCATGAACCCTTTCATCTAATGTAGAGATTAATTTTGTTTTCTCTGCTTTTAAGTATATTAATAAAGGATGTAGTTGTGAGTACACAGATTTATGACATGATACACTGGAGAAATTGGTCAGAAAGCTAATAGAAATTGTAAGATTTCTGACTTATTTAGAACATGCAATACATTTTACAATAAGTCTTTGTTTTAACTGGGTTTCTGCCTGCATTGTTCCATAAACTTGATGCTCGAGTGTTTGGAGAGTGATTTCATATGTGATTAGTGTATATAAGTTCTGAATGTAAATGAGAATGATGAGAGCATGTTTACTGATTCACTGTTCAAGTCATCAATTTGGCCTTGTGATTTTGTCTTTAGACCTTCTAAATTCACTTTTCTATTTTCATGTGTTGTGCAAAATAAATTTCATTTATAACTTTTATATGTACATATTTCAGCATATTTACTTCTTCTTATATATTCTTGTCTCCCTTCCTAATGGTGCCTTTCAGCTTTCCAAATAGTTCTTTCTCTACTTCAAAAATATTATATTGCACATATGAGAGATAACATGACATACTGATTCTTCTGTCTTTTTTTAATACTATAATCTGTTCCCATCTGCCTTTATTTCAAGAATGCAGCTTTGTTTTCTAGGGGTAAAAAATATTTCATTATGTGCCAATATTTCATTTAAAAATGATTCATCCATTGGTGTGCATACAAGCTCTTTCTATACCCTAGGGTTGTGACTAGTATAGAGGTAAATATGAGAATTGAAGTATCTTTATTCCATGTGATTATTGATTTCTTTGGCTCTATTCCCAGATATGGTGTAGCTGGGTCATATAGAAGGTAGAACTTTCAGTTTTTCGAAAGAAGTACATTTTATTGAAGATAGTGGCTTCTCTATTTTACATTCTGACAGTCCACAAGAGTTCTTTCAGCCCATGTCATCACCAGTATATTTTTTGTTTGTTTGTTTGTTTTTGCTTTATGATAGTCATTCTGATGAAGCTGAGGTGGATTCTATGCATGTTTTCACTTTGTATTTCCCCAGTGGCTAATGACTTTGGCTATTTTTAATTTTAATTTTATTTTTTTAACCTTTAGGCTTCTTGTGATTACACACACACACACACACACACACACACACACACACACACTTCATGATTTAAAATAACTATTGATTTGACTTCATTAAAATTATTATTTTATTTTTGAGAATTTCCCATGTTTTTAATGAAATATCACACCAACCCTTTATTTTTTATCTACCATTCTTTCTTTCTATATTTTTCTCAAGTTCTTAAGAAAAAAACTCAATTAAATCCAGTTAAAGCTGTTTAAGTATAGGTATGAGAAACCTGCCTTGATACACTTTGATACAATCTCCCTCCACCAGCATATATCCAATCAATTGCTCCTTGGTAAGAGGTGTTGTCTGGAGATTTTCCATCCTATCTGTATCAGGTTTTCTTCTGAATTTATAATGTATAGGTTTTGTCAAATAGCCATAGCTGTTGTAAGATAACCATTCCATTATTCATGTAATGTGCTGAAGACAGAAATTTTTTAGCTCCTCCACACTCTAGCTCTTAAATTCTTTCTTTCCTCTTCTGAGTTATTTCCTGAACCTTGCAGATTAGGGTCTTAAAACCAATGTCTTCTTTAGGACTGAAGAGTGAGTATTTTGTTCCCAGGATTTTCACCACCTCCTTACCTTTCCATTGACTTGTGGCCCACAAGAAAAGAGGCTTCTCTGACCAAGTTTGAGAGCTGTCCAAGTCTCTGAATATAAACATAGATATTTCAAAGACAGTTTGACAATATGAATGCTTAGCATAATAACAGTGTACCTTAGATCCTGTAACCTCTAGTCTAGGGCCTTAAACTAGGATTGTAATCCTGTGGGAGAACTCAAATCTAATCAGAAAGTAGTTACCCTACAGCGGTGGTGTCAAGATTACATGCCACTAGGCACATCTTACCTGGCAGGCAATGATAATAGCTTATCTTTGTCTGGACTCTGATGGCCTTTAACATGGGTTTACTTTTAGAGGTCCATCTTATTCCATTGAATTATGTGGTTTTTTTATGTGCCAGTATTGCCCTTTTTGTGCTATTATTATTGTATTATAATTTGTTATCAGGTATTACACCTACAGCATTGTTTTTTTTTGTTGTTGTTGTTGTTTTGTTTTGTTTTGTCCCGATTTGTTTGGCTCTTAATGTTTTCTTTTTTTTCCCAAACAATTTATAGGATTGCTTCTTTCCTAGTTTGGTGAAGAATGTCATTGTACAATGTAAATGAAATAAAGGCATAGTAAATCTAAATCAAGCATAAAAGCAAAAAAATCAACCAATCCAAGCAAACAAACAAAAAACAAAAACAGCTTTAACTGATTTTTCCTAAGTATTTAAATATAATTGATTTAATTAAAAATGGATTAAAAAATGTGGTACATTTATTCAATGAAGTATTACTCAGCTGTTTAAAAACAATGATATCATAGAATTTTAAGGTAAATGGATGGAACTAGAAAAAAATACTATTTTGAGTGAGGTAACCTAGAAACAGAAAGACAAATGTGATGTCTCATTTATGCTGATGTACTCATAAGTGAATATTAGCTGTAAAGGACAACCAGGCTAAAATTCACAGACCCAGAGAGGCTAGGTAACAAGGAGGTTGCAAGGGGCACATGGGGATGGAAACATGTGGGATCAAGGCAGACTGGGGTAGGGAGAGAGCACTGAATGAGCCAAATGTAACATGGGGGCATTTGGTATCAGGTAGAAGCCTATTACAAATGAATCTCCCAGGAACCTACAAGGATGACCTCAGCTAAGACTCCTAGCAATTGTAGATACATAGCGTGAACTAGCCATCTCCTGTGACCAGATAAGACTTTCGCTGAAGAGATTAGGATGTCAATTTAGCCACATAACCTTTAATCCATTCTCTGTCCTGCCTCTGGAATATACTGGGGAAGGTGTGTGTGTTTTGGAGGGGCCGCAGAGATTGTAGGAGTGGCCAACCAATGATTGGCCCAGCCTGAGACCCATGCGTGGGAGTAAGTCTGCCCTTGATACTGCCTGGAGGGTCAGGAACCTGAAGCTGGTTGGCCAAGATACCTAGGATAGAGTCAAACACAGCTAGATGAAATGTAACGTCAGCAAAGGGATGCCTACAAGATAAGCTGCTATACTCATAGATGGATGTCTAGCCCAATACTCATCAGAGAGGCCTCATCCACCAACTGGTAGAATCAAATGCAGAGACCTACAGTCAATCATTAGGCAGACCTCAGAAAATCTGCTGAAGAGTGGAAGACAGGATTATAGGAGCTAGAGACATTAGGCACACCACAAGACTCTGGATTTGGTTAAGAGCTCACCGAGTTTGAACAACAACCAGGAAGCCCATACGGGTCTGTCCTAGGACCTCTGCATATATGTGACAGTTGCTTAGACTAGAGTCTTGTGGAACATCCAAGAGTGGGAGTGGGGGCTGTCTTTGACTCTTTTCTGGCTCTTGACACCCAACTTCTAACTCTAGGTTGCCTTGCCGAGCCTTAATACATGAGAGGTGCTTAGTCTTATAACAAATTGATATATCATATTTTATTGATATCCATGGGAGGTCTGTTCTTTTCTAAATAGAAGTGGAGGAATGGAAAATGGAGTTTTGGCCAAAGGGAAGATGAGAGGGCACTAGGAGAGAAGAGTGAGGGAGGGAAAGCTTTAGACAGGATGTATAGTACATACATACATGCATACATATATACATACATACATATATACATACATACATACATACATACATACATTTATACATACATACATACATTTATACATACATACATACATATATACATACATACATACATATATACATACATACATACATATATACATACATACATACATTTATACATACATACATACATTTATACATACATACATACATATATACATACATACATTTATACATACATACATACATCCATATATACATACATACATACATACATTTATTGTATTTAAGGACAGCAGAAACAAAACCAGGTTCTCTGGCTGTTACCCTGTTGAATTCTCATAGTTACTTATTTTAATCAAATGTGCTCTACAAGTCCTACAAGAAAACCTATGATAATAAAGAGTGCTTGCATTTTCCAGGCTTTGTTCTTTGTTTAAGGGAGTCTAGGTTTGAAATTTGTCTGGTTTAACAATAGCCAGGCTTGTGCATTTTGTCATACACACTGTGAGTTCAACAGAGCATTTGTCCTACTTGGTCTGCATGATACTTTCTTTCTATTCGTTTACTACCTCTAGATCTTACTCTATCATCCTCAGAGATCCCTGAGCCTTAAGAAGAGGGAATATATAAGTTTCATTTAGGACTGAGAATTCCACCAGTTCTTATTTTCTGCTTCTTGGCCAATTACGTTTTCTGTGTTAATAATTTATTTCAGTTGGAAACTTGACTGATGAGCATTGAGACATGACTTAATTCATTGAGCACCACAATAAATCACTAGAAGTCATTTTAGTACTATGTCCATTTGGTGGAATAATAGATAGGCTAGCTATATAGCTAAGAGTTCTTGACCCAACAATAGTGCCAGGTATTAGTTTAATCATGTGCATTGGACCTTAATTCCATTCAGTGTTGGTTGTGAAACTATTGCTGCAGTGGTCATGTCTTTCCAAGACAGCCAGCATTGTATTTGTTGTGCTGTGCTGTGCTGTGCTGTGCTGTGCTGTGCTGTGCTGTGCTGTGCTGTGCTGTGCTGTGCTGTGCTGTGACAGGATGATAGTATGTTAGAGGGTTTACAAACAGTCAGCAAGGATCATGACTTTTTGTCTCCTCCCAGAACTACCATAGCTAACATAGCTAACCTTTAGAGATAAAGGTGTAAAATATTTATTTGCAATATTTAGAGTCTCTAAAACATCTATCTATATTTAATTGCTTAGAGATTAACACATTTAATTTACTTCAAATATTATTTTAGAGATGTCTAGGTGCAGATACACTTATTGTCTCCTTTCAGACTATTGATTACTTTTTTTTAGCCAGTAAAATGGGAAATATCACATAAAGGGCATAGGTAAGAAGAATAGTTCAGAAGAACATATTTTATTTACTGTTTCCACTCTCTTTGATTTTGGCAGAACAATCAGACTTATTACTCCTTTGAAACTGTCGCATTGCTGGGCCTACTAAGGCCATATTTCTCTAAATACACTTTATAATACACACTTTTCCCTTTTAAGGGACCTTATCTCTTTGCCAGCATGTGCAAAATGCTTCAGTAAAAAACACTCAATGCTTATTTGAAGTTCTTATTCTGTATAGAGATTGTCAGGGATTCACAAAATGTAGTTACTGCTCCTTATTCAATTGTATCAAAACTGAGAATCATTGGTGACTTTTTTTTTCACTTGGATATATACCACATTTATGGCTACAGATTACTACTCTATACATTTACATTTTAATATTTTATATATAACATTTTGAAAGTAAGATTTTAGCCAGCTTCATAAATACTATGTATGAATATATTAGTATTTTTACCTTAAATAGCTAGATATCAAGTAGCCTAAAGCAAAACCAGCAATGATAGAACAATAACATACCCAAGTACACCAGTAAGAAGACTGCATAGTGTTCATGTCACATCTTTGTAGAAGGCTATAAGAAAAAACAATAATTGTATGAATGTAGGACCATGAACTACTCACTTCAGCTGGGAAATGCTTTTAGAATGTGTTCATATAAAATAAAACTATAATTGAGTTCAATAGCCAGTCAACATTTCAAATAGACATGCCATTTTATTTGCTGCCTAAATTATTTTAATTGACCATTAATATTTTGTGATCACTTGAAAGATAACACATTCAAAAGCTGTGATTCTACTATTCAGTATTAGCTGTGAGGAAATAGGGTAGAAAGTATGTGATAGTGTTTTGTAATGGTGAGGCACACAGCTCTCTTCCCTAGTCCTGCTATATACTCACCCTGGGGACTTAGTGCCTGATATACTATCTAATACACTCTATTTTCTAAGATGACTATCATTAGGTGGGGCCACTTATTTACATTAATGATAACCATTTCTGTCACTCATATCAAACTTTTTTATTCTAGGGCTGGGTACTTCATTTATCTCTCTTGACTTTACATAGTCATCTTGCTATCATCATCACCAGCTATTATATATAGTTCTTTGTGTTGGATTATGATTGCAAGCTATGCTTAACTAGGAGATTTAAGTTACATAAATAACAGGTGGATCTTAAAATTTCCATTTCTTTTTGTGGCCAGAGACACCACTTTGACTTGACAAAGTAATCACATACATAAAAAGCCTTGTGTTTGTGGTAAGCTGTCTGGCTCTTTTGATAACTTTATATCAAAAACTTGATACCAAGTATTTTACAGTTTTACTTTAAGAAGTGATTAAAAAATTTTGACAGGTGACTTACAGCTGTGATAGGTAAAGTACCCTTGTGTCAAACACTGTGCCCTAAACCAAATAAACTTAATTATTAGGGAAGGATGAGTGAGCATGGAAAAAAAGACCTTTTATAAATAATAGTAACAAAATTAAAAAAATAATAATAAAAAGCAAGAAAAGGATAGTAGTCTATGAACGATTTTACATTTGTAAAAGTATTCTGCTTAAAAGTAGTATCACAATTGCTCACTGATGGGGAAATTCATAGAAAACAGGAATTGTAGGGACTTTCTGTTTACATTTGAATAAGGAACTTATTTGGAAGTCCCCAAGAGAAACTGCCCATCAATCTTTTCACTAATTACCCTAATTGTATACTTACATATGATTCCTGAAAATTGGGAGAAAACATATCGGAGGGCAGTAGATATGATTTCTAAAATTATTAGAAGCAGGCTACTGAAGCTGTCTCTCATTCTTTTCAGGGGGAAAAAGCATATATTTGCTATCACACTGAGACTGTTCATCTTCCAGAAGTCCTTGAAGCTCTTAATTTTCTGTTTTCTTCATTTCCCCTCATCGCTTCTTTAATCCTTGACAAAAACAAATTGAATTGCTTCTTGAATTATTCTCAGCAGTTATAGAAGTGGGGTTGAATTTGTAATTCTTCGGCTAGGGGGAGGAAGAAAAAACTCAGAAATTATTTTTTCCTAATAGTAAACAGGCAGTCTTGCCAAAGGACTCTTAAGAAGTGTCCAGTTTCCCCAGGGAATCTTTCACACTCAGTGGTTTCCACTCAACAGCAGCATTGTCCTTAGAGACATTGTCCATAGAAAGGACGTTTATCAGAAACACACAGAACAAACCTCACCCACAGTTACTGATTGAATAATATGCTAACTGCAGAACATAGCTTCTTGGGTCTGACTTTGCTTGGTAGTTTGGCATACAGGCTTTAGTTCTAAACCATGGATTATGCGGGGATTTTTGCCAGAATAGAAAATCTACAAGGTTTCATGGTAAGAAGCACTTTCCTTCATTTCCGTGGTATCACAGAAGTACTCCAGAGTGTTCTCAAAATGTAAGTGGAATAGCTGGTCATATAAGGCAATTAGAAAGCATGATTTTGCCAGTTTAGATTCATCTGTGTTGAGCCATGTGACAAGTAGGAGTTGATTCCACTTGTGCTCAAACAGGACTAAAATAGCATGTTGCATGTTGATTACAATGTGAAAGTCATTAACATTTATTAAAGAGCACAGAACATTCAGTATTCAAATAATTTATGCATGGATGGATGCCTGTTTGGGAAATAACACACTGATTTGGGTGACATTAGGTAGATGATGTTAGAGAAGAAATGGAATATAAGCATTTTCTAAGTCTGCTTAACACAATTTGATTGTTTTCCCAGTGCATTTCCATAGCCAGTCCCTTGATTTCTCTTTCTGTTATGGAATGTTTCTTGATTTGTAGACATGTATCATGCGTACCTAAGAACAGAGACATTCAGAAGGTGTTGATTCAAACAAACTTCAAAGGTTTTAACATATGGTTGCTGTTGATTGAATTTATCTAGTACAAAAAGAATCTAAGATAAGATTTTATTCAGGAAAAAAAGTCCAAATAGGCTGCAAAATATCCTTTTGTAGAAAGCTGTTAGCTAGGATCCTAAAAAAATGGAGTAACAGGAGAAATGGAAATAACAACAGTGTAATTAAACTGTCAACTGAGATAGCACAGTTCATGTGACAATGCATGCATCCCCAGTATTCTTTCTCTGTTTTGCCCCTAGTTTTTAAAGGCAAGATCAAAACAGTTACCTCTCAGAATATTTATAACATGTCAAGAAAATAGACTTTCAGAAACTGTGATTATTTATCCCTGAAGGAAAATGTTATGTTCAAAGCACCATTGATATAAATATCATATCTCTGCTATTTGAAGAATATGTTTTTAGGCAGCTAAATTTAATTGTATTAGAAATAATTGTCAAAGGCCAGTAACATTAAAAAACACTGGTATATTTTGATAATAGAATTATTAATGTGAGATTGTTCTTATTAGCACTATTGCTTTTTGTGTGGACTAGAATATGAGAATAAAAAAATGGTGTTTCAGAGGAAGTTTGATATAATTGATAGAAGATGATTTTAAGCCAGGAATATTTCCATTTTGCTATGTACACAGATTGGAATGTGCCTAGATATTCATTGTCATACAACCAGATACACACAACCATTCCTCTCTGTCATTTTTATTTGCTTTTATATACACACTAGGCCTTTTGCAACATAAAGTAGCACAATTCTTCTACAACAATAAAAACAACTGAATTATATCATATGTAACTGTATCTACAATATGTATTTTAAAACCCCAAAAGAGAAACTTCCTGCCTATGAGTAAGAGTTAAGCTTCATACTGTCTGTCTGAAGGAAGAGGTGAGAAGGTAGAGGTATGTAAATAACTGTAGGAAAGGAATGTATGTATCTGTGTGTATGTTATTTATTTAAAAGTATAATTTTCTATTGTATTGAGACAAAGTTTCATTTGTAGAAGCCATTAGCAAGCCATAACAAATTTCATCTGTTAAGGGATGAATAAAAAAACTTGTATTTGCAATCAGTTTCATAATGTTGACTTGTGACTTATGTTGTATTGGATCACTAATATAAATTCCCAATAGCAGCTCTTTTCCCAGGTTTGATGCAGACTGTATAAGAAAGATTCAAACACATGGTATGAAATTGTGTATATAAAATATGTACACATTTCTGAATGTGTTTAGAAATGCAAAATGTTCCTAGTGTAGCCCCATAGCAGGCATCTTCTAGATGGATGTGTGCTCTGTGACTGTAAGGTGTCCAAGGCATCCACATAGATCACACTTGTTCTCTAATTACATCCAGATGACAATGCTTTATATTTTTCAATGTTTATAAGTTTATAACTTTTTATCACTTTTTTTTGTTAGAGAATAGGAATGCATGTTTACACTGTAGAGTAAGTAAGTAGGCTGACTTTGAATAAGTTGTGATGCAATAGCCCAGCCTCTCCATCTTGCCTAGCCACCATAATATCTGGTTATTTGTTTCCCAGAGAAAAAATTTAGGAAAGAGGAAAAGAAGGAAGGAGAAGGGGGTAGTGGATACAGATAGTAATATGTTCCACCATAGTTAATAAATATTAAGGAATATCTCCAAAGCTATAGGTCTTTATATCTTAGCCACATCTATGAGCCACCAACAGTTCTTAATTTCCTTTCGATCTAACTCTGTTGAGTTTCCTTCTACCATTACATCATTATCTTGCCCAAGGAATCATTGTCCAATTATAGTGGCTTTAATACAACAAAACCGTTTAATAGGCATTCTGCAAAAGCTGTTTCCTATGGTTTGAGAATGATGTTTTATTTCTATCAGGAAAGTAGTCACTGATGTTAGTTACTTTGCTTAGAATTAGAGACTAAATTTTATTTTATTATAAATAAGATTAGAACCCTTTTGATATTTTTCCCTCCTATTTTTATCTGTTAATTTTGTGTTAGTTTTATTCCAACTACCACAATGCCTGTGTTATCTGAGAACTGAGAATCCCAGAACAAATCCTAGAACTTAAATTGATTCCCCTAGTCAGCTGAGGAACTTTCTGCAGTGCTACATCACACACATAATGACCAGATGCACACACATCCCTCCCTGTGCTAAACCACAAAGGGAGGAACTCACATCCAGTATATGAGTTAACTTACACACATACACATGCACACACACACATACTCATGCATGCACACACATACACTCCTGCATGCACACACACATTGTAGTGACTCTCCTTGATAATAATATAATAATAGCATTAATTCAGAACATTAGCATTAATTCAAATAATTAGTGTATGTTTTTGGAGGATTTTAAACTATTGTGGAACCTCATTACTTAACAACATAGAGATATTGATTGTGAGTGGGAAAGCTGTGCTTATATAGTAATTTGAAGTTGGCTGTTAGTATCATTTATTGGTGGTTATTCTGAAAACTTTCTTGAAAGTGAAATATTAATAACACACAGAAGTATTACCTTTCTCTTTCAAATAATATAAAACCCAGTGATACCTAGATGATAGGCCTCCAGCAATTGGCAGTATATGTAGAGGTTTTTAGAAATCTTTATGGGTGATGATATCTCCTGCCGTACTATGTCAATTTTGTTATAATTCTGAAACAAGTCATACTGTTGAAGTGAAATCCATAAGAATTAGCCCCATGTTTGAGACCTTAGACCAGCATGTTTGACATTTTGTGAGGAATTGCTGGATGGGCCTACAGAAAGTCAATCCAGTGTCTTTGCCCTCTGTTTCTTTTGTTCGTCATCTCAGTGAGCCTGGATCAATGGGATCACTATGTTCATCAGCTTTAAATCTGAGATATTGACCTGAAAACAGATAATTCCATTATCCTCAGGGGGCATAATATTGCTATCTGTGTCTCTGATACTTACTGCACATTGACATCTCTACTGGAAGATTATAATGTTTTGTCTTTGACCCAACAGGGTCTACCATTACCTGTACTCGTGCTTAACTGGGCTGTGTGACCATGTATAGTAGTCATGTCAGCATTGTCAGGTAGTGTGAACGAATTAGAAAACAAAGACAAGTGTTTTACATAGCAATAATAAGCACCACATTAGACAAGATCAGATGGCATATCTTGTTTGGGGTTTCCCACACAATTTTCAAAACAGCAGGACTCCGTTCTCAGTTCTCCAGTTCTTACAGTCTGAAAACTCTTCATCACCATAGAAAATACAATCTTTTTGCTCTTTCTGAAAATGTGAAAAATCTTTTGAAGTTGAGTTTGCTTATAGTTAGTGCCAAAGGTAGGGAAGAAAAATGAAGAAATTTAGCCAAGCAATTTGCAAAATCTCATTTGAAGAATTATTACCATATGACTATAGAATGATAATTAGATTTATTAAAGAAAAATAGTTGAGAAAATAGAACAAATATTACTTATTAGATATATTGCACATTCCTTTAAATGACCTTTATGCAAGGAGCAAGGTTTGAACACTTTCCAAGGATGATATATTAAGTGTCTGGTCACCAACCTTCAACAGGTACAGCCTAATGGGAGGAACTTGAGTCACAAGAACATTTCAGAAGAGTTATTATTGAGAATCCAGTTCTTCCTCTTTCTCTTTTTCTCTTACTGTCATCTGCTGACAAACTCCTCTTTCTATGTTAGCAAAATAGATGTTCTAATATATAGTCTTTGTGCTGCAACAGGCCCCAAACCAGTGGCCCAACTAACCATGGTCTTAAACAGCAAGAGACAATATGTCTTTTCTTTTCAAACCTTGATTATTGGCATGCTTTCTCAAAGAACATCAGCAAGATTTGGAGCTGCATTTGGAAGACAACTCTGATTGAGGCATTTAAAAGTCAAAATGAAAACAATTTCTCAGGAAATCAGTCTGCATCAAGAAGGTACCATCTCACACTCCCACCCCACATATTTTCCTCAATTGTTTTTGTTTGGAATCTCACATTATTTCTTTGGCATTGTGCAAGTTACAATCTGAGCTGACACTAGGGTCAAAATTTAAAAAGTAGATTTTCTGTCTTCTTCATTTCTCAGCATGAAGTCTATTTATTAGTTTTCTTTATGTGGCTATAATAAAGTATTATATTAGTGGTTACTGATGATGATTTGCCCACTGAATAAACCAAACAATTATTTTTATTTATATCCCTGCCTGTGAGACTGGCATGTGCCTCCACCAAACATAAATGATTAATGACAAAGACAAGCAGCTAAAACCCAGTCTTTCTTCACCCACTATACCAATCTTTCTAAGAGCAGAGTATAGAGAAAATATGTGAGCTAAGCCATCTCAACTGTACCATGGACAGAGAGAAACCAAAACCACTCACTAAAGATGTCTTTACACCCTCATCATCCTTGGGAATTTGGATAAAGAAGCTTCCTAGGTGATCATTGCCTGTCTTGTTACTCTTCTTCCATCACTGCCCATACTCATCTGTTTTTGTTGTTTTACCGCTTTCTCTATATAGCCATGTTCTTTGTTAGTGCTTTTTGAGCTAGAATTCATGTTTGTTGGTCTGAGTACTTTTATTTGTATATCTCTCCTCCTATAATATTTTCTGGGGAGATGTGAAATAATCTACAGGGCGCTGATGGCAGAGAGATGGTTTTCTCCATTTTTCAGGAAACTTCCTGGTCTTCTTTTCCTACTGATTTTTTAGTACTTTGGGGAGAAAACTGTGAACTTTTCCTTTTAGAACCTCAGGAGTCTGATAAATATCTTTAATATTTCATTACCTGAGTCTTAACTTGTATAAGAATATGTTTAAATTCAGATGAAATGTCTACACAACATTCATATAATGAATTACACCTGTAGATAAACATACTATCCTTCTTCATAAGTATTATAATAGCAAGGACCTCTTCCAGTTATCAATCGTTGGAACAATTTCCTCCTGTAAGTGGCATTTCTAAGGTATTTATTGGCTGACCGAATATACAAACTTCAAGATAAACCCATTTATTTATTTAGTAAGCATTAATGACTAGGCTTAAAAATTAGATAATTTTTCTTTTTTCAAAATTATGAATAAATTCTCATTTTTTTATCCATATATTCCCTTGTTCAAACTCATTTCCCCCTACAGCCCCTCCCACTGTTGGGGTGAGGAAAGCAGTTCTGCTTGGAGTGGAAGCTGAACTAAGCCACCTTGGGTTCTTGGGACCTCCTGCCCTTGCTGGGGAGGAGATAAAGAGATGGGGAGAAGAAAGAGTGAATAATTTTTAATAGAAACCTATATCTTAAGTGGCTCCTTATTCATAAATAGGGCATGCATTTATGGTGAAAATTAATTATTTTAATTATATTTACTTTCTGTGACTGTTTTATGAAACTAGGTAAGGGAAATTTTACTCTTGGTTACATGAACATTTTTTTAAAGAATATTTTATTTTTTCTGTGTATGGGTATTTTATCTGCATGTATGACTATGTATCAGAAGTATTGCACTGCCCATAGAAACCAGGGAAGGTCATCAGGTCCTTTAGTGTTTTAGTTACTAAGGCTTGTGAACTTTATGTAGGTGCTAGGAACACTTGTTTCTCTGTAAAAGAAAAACAAAACCAAAACAAACAAAAATTAGTACTCTTAAATATCAAACCCTATTTCCAGCCCAACATAGTAATTCTTCATATGGCTTAGGTACACATATGTAAAAATTAGGGTGTTACGGTACTCTGTTGGTCACAGTTATTTTGAGGACTAGCAAAATAATTTACAGTTGTAATTTGGGGGCACATGTTTGGTGTGTGATGTAGATTTTAGCTCTTTTTGAAATTCTCATTACGTTAACCACTTTTAAAGGTTTATGTACATATTTTTTCTTGCCTAACCTTCTTACAAGCATTACAAAACAGACATGATCAATGTCATACATCCACAAGAGTGAAAAAAAAATCTATATGGTTTATTTCGTAAGCATCTGAGCAGTCTTACAGAACAGCTCGAATAAAGGAGGAGCCATGGAAACACCCTTGATTGTCAAAGAAACAGAATTGGTGGCAAAACAAGGGCAGATCTTTAAGTGAAATTTGAGTCTAAGATTTTCTTCTATTACTCTCTATATATTTTGCAGGCTAACTTATACCCTCTTTACGTCTACAACCACGAGAAAATTTATATAAATAAAACAAATTTTAATTGAAAATACTTGTCACAAATTTAAATTATTATTTTTAAATGCAAGATAAAAACTTTGAACTAAATCTTCCTAATGATGTAAAAATAACTACTTTTTTCAGGTAATGGAGAATGTAAAAGTCTCCCATCAACTGTACACTTAAGGAGATTACATTTACAATTTACCTACAACATTTACCATTAAGATATTAAACTCAGCTTAGAAACCAGAATGGAAACTTTCCACAAAAAAGCTCTATTTTAAATAGTTCCTTATTCTTATATAAAATGTGCATTGATGTTGGAAAGGTATGGATTTGGTGTTGATGCCACTTAAAAATTAGTGCAAGACTCATAAAACACTTTCTGATTAATCTTCTATAGAAGTTGACAAACAGATTTTCCATGTCTTCTATTTTCTCTGATGTAAGGCAGACTCCATGCCTGTCACTATATAGAGGCTTCTAAGGGTCTGGAGGACAGCCTGGCCCCAACCAGTACAAACTGATGATAACAAGTGCCTTAAGACATGTGCCCCTAAGCACTTTTATATATACCAACCTGGTGTCTACCTAAGGGCTTGATGAGAGCAGAGTTTAGATACAACATTCTTAGTCCAGCCAGAGATCACAGCCCACAACAGCAAATACCAGCAAATCAAAGCCCTTTCCCCTGCTGCTTGGAGGGTCTGGGAAAAGGAGTATTTAAGGCAATTCCCTACTTAATAAAATTGGATGTTCTGGTTTCAACTTGCCCCCAGAGGCTGTGTCCTTGCTCTAGGTACCATCATTCCCCCCCACCAAGAGGAAATAGAAAGATCTTGAGCACAGAGGCATCCCCAACACCTGTCCCTGAACCAGGGCCACCCCAACATTTGGCACCCCATGTTGGGCACCATTTGTAGTATGATGTTTCTTTTTCGTGCCAGGCCAGTCCTTGAAGAAGAGGTGGGATAAGTAGAGGCTTTGAGCAAAGGTACCAAGTCATGTGGCTAAAGTGAATAAAAATCATTGGTTAGTTAAGAGTAAGAGTTAGCAAATAGTAAGCCTGAACTATAGACCAAATAGCTTGTAATTATTATAATCCTATATGTGTTTATTTGGGACTGAAAGATTGACTGGATAGGACATAGAGACTTCAGACTCCAGGTCACTGTTTACAGGAGAGATTTCATAACATAGGTAATTTGTATGATATATTTTGCAGTTACTTTTCTCAGTAGCCATAGCACCTTAGGAAACATAAACCAAGAAATTAAAGAGGTAAGATAAAACAGGATGTTGTCTCAGTTAATGGGCATCTCACCTAAGCCAGTAATTACTGTAAATGATTCATTACAAGAAGGTATGGAATCAATCTTCCCAAGGATCCTGCAATGCCACTTCTGGGTGTATACCCTAAAGACTCACTGTCGCACTCCAAAGGCATTAGCCCAACTATGTTCATAGCAGCATTAATCGTAATAGCAAGAACCTGGAAACAACCTAGATGCCCCTCAAATGAAGAATGGATTAACACACTGTGGTCCATCTACACAATGGAGTACTACTCAGCAGTAAGAAAAAATGATATCCATCCATTTGCAGGCAATGGATGGATTTGGAGAATATCCTCCTGAGCAAGGTATCTCAAACCCAGAAAGATAAGCAGGGGATGTACTCACTCATTAGTGAACTCTGAACAAAAATGCAAAATGCAAGGCATGTCCAAGCTGCAAACCACAACCACTGAACAGCTTGGGATCTGAAAGACCTTGGACTGACACCTTGGATCCCACTCCCTCTAGAGGAACACCTGACTCAGTCTTGATGTTGGGGTGAGGAAACTGGATCTGCCAGGAGAGGATGCTGAACTAAACCATATTGGGACCTGGGGGCCTCCTGCCCTTGCTGGGGAGGAGATGGGGAGATGTGGAGAAGAGAGAATGACTGAAAGGGGTGGGAGGGGATAGAGACCTTGAATAAGGATATACCCGGGTAGAAAATGTGACTTTATTCATAATAAAAATTTTAAAAAATTAAAAGAAGAATCCACAAGTCTTAAAAGTATCATTAAGCAAAAAACATGCACTACATTGAGAGTTCCTCCACTACAATCAAGTGGTTCTTTTCTATCATTTATCAGCCTCATTGCTTTAAGTGGAGTTTGAAGATTTGGTAGCAGTGGAGGTAACAGTGGAGACTGAAGAGATTGGGAACACCATTTATAAATAGTTTAATATTATATCTGATTATTTGTAGTTCTATGAACAAACTTCTCAGAATATCATAGCTGGTCTAGCATAAAAATTCTTCTTTATGTGATGCCAAAATTCTCCAGGTTGCCATATTTCAAGCTGGTTTCATGCAGCATGGCAGATGTTTCTTAGAACATTAGACCACAGGGAGATACACCTTGAATTTCTAATAGCAGATTAAATGTAAGAGTTGATCAATATTAACCTAAATCTATGTGTCTGCTCAGCTTTCCATGGCTAGGGTTTGTATTTATTTACATTGGTGTTCATTTGTTTGTTTATTTTTACTTCTCTTAGTCTTCTAGGATCCAATCATCCAAACAAAATCTGTTTTTAGAGGCCTTATATCTTCAATTGCTTCTTGACAGGGACTTCTGTTTTATATATATATATTTAAAAAAGTTTTTTTTTTTTAACCAACTACAGTTTCCACTTTTTTTCTTTTCTCCCATTCACCTCCAGCTTCCTCCCACCACATCCTTGCTCCACCTACTCCTCTAACAGGATAGTGTCTCCCATGAGAAGCCAACAAAATCTGGGATATCAAGTAGAGGCAGGATCATCTACTTCCCCCTGTATCAAGGCAGAGCAAGGTATCCCTCTATATGGAATTAGTTTCAAAAGGTCACTTCATGCACTAGGGATAAATCCTGGTCCCACTTCCAGAGGCCCCACAAACTGCCCAAGTGATACAGCTGTCATCCACATGCAAAAGGACTTTTGAATAGTGTCTCTGTCTAGTCACTAGATGTTAAGTAGAACTTGAAAAGGTTTCCTTTTCTTTGTATGTGTTTATATATTTGCACATCACACCAGTTTTCCTGTACGTGATATAAGAGAATGTATAGAAAACTAATTTCTTTTTTCTTTCTTCCTTCTTTCCTTTCTTCCTTTCTCCCTCTCTCTTTTTCTTCCTATTTTTGCCTTTCTTTCTTGTCACTATTCTTTCCTTCAACTATATGAAAAACATACCTTTGTTGTTGTTGTTGTTGCCATTGTTCCCAGGAATCAATTCTGGATAGTAAAATCTTTGCTGTTGGTCACTACATCAGAAGGGGCTTGTGACATTTCTGTGCTACAGTTTGAAGAATTAATATTCCCCAAAAGCCGGAGGTCTGCTTGGTGAAGAATTACTCTTATTAATGGGATGCTTTAAGAAATAGTAGACCAATATGGGTTGTGGCTTCTTAGATGGTATTTTCGACATTGAAGGTATGTTCATGAGAGGATTTTAGATCTCCAGTCCCCTCCCTAGTCACTTTTGCATCATGGATGTGATCTGAGGTTCTCTTTTGCAATGTGAGTTTATTCCCTCACCACAAGCCCCATAAAAATGTGTTCAATCATGGGCTACAAACTTTGATTTTCATTAGCTGACAATTTGAAGGTATCTGTAGACAGTTGAACAGTACACCATGTGATGTGTAGGGTTGTTGTAGACAGCTGAACAATACACCCTGTGATGGCTTTTCTTAATTTAGTAGAATCTAGTTAACGTAAAGACATTATACTTAGTATGCAAATATTTCGAAGGACTGTTTTTTTCTGTCTCAGTACACAGAAGGTTTTGCTGTTGATGAGATAGAGCACCTGGTCAGTTGAAACTCTGCCTGAGCTTTAATTTGTCTACCAACCTTTGATTCAATGAGCTTAGATTTAGGAGACAGTTGGCATGGCAGAGAAAAAAAAAACAAAAAAAAAAAAAACAAAAACACTGTAGGTTTTATTTCAGCAGAGAGGAAACTGGAGAGGTTACCCATATATTTTTGCTATGGAAACATATTTCCACAAGCAAAACAACAAATTTAAAGAGTTTTGATTGTGTGTTTAAAGATGGGTAGTTTACTTAACAGACTGTTTATATTTTTGTCTGTGAACCCTAATGGAGTATATGACACAGAGTTTGAAGAAGGACGTGTTATAGGACAATTAAAACAATGACTATATAGAGCAGTACAGCTACGTGTCAATTTTGACCAATTTATATAAAACCAGATAAGATACTTCCTCTCCATGGGCCCTAGTTCTGTTTATAGAACAGTAAATATAAATTAATTTATTAGGTTCTACTTAAAGTGAAATATGGAAAGGATTAATTTTGGGAATATTGTAGAATTTTTATAATTATTAATTATCATCTTAACATCATTAATTTAAAAAGTATATCCAGGGTAAGTAGAAGGCTGAACTGAAGAGTGGTGAGACATCTGAAGGTGTGGCTGTAAAAATGATTGTAATTATCCAGGACCAGTACCAAAAACATCCTTGTTGATATAGGTACTAAGACTAAAATTTGAGTGTTCATAATTTTCTTTGTATGTGAATATATTTGAAGCCAAAGTCCTAAAACTTCACTTGTAATAGTCAATGAGAAAATGGCGTTTTCATTTTATTAAAGCATTCTCACTAAAATTAGAAAGAGAATAACTAATGAAGTAAAATGATATCATTGAGGAATATATTACCTCAAAATTCTAGCTGTGGATATGACTCAATGAGGACTAGAGATTGACTCCTCAAAATCCATGTAAAAGCCAGAAGCAGTGGATCACATTTGTGACTCCTTTGATCCAATGGGACATGGGAGGCAGAGTCAGAAGAAGTCCTGGAATTTCTGAGGCTAGCTAGCCTAGTATAGAAAACTCTGATCAACAGGGGACTTTGTATCCAATGCTAGAAGGCAAGGACTCTTAATGGTGATTGTCCTACAATCTTGACATTTATTCTATATCAGGTATATGCCAGCACTCACTTATAACACATACATATGCACATAAAACACACATATTACAAGAAAGATTAAATTTATTGGAACCAAGGAAGATTCAAAAATAATATTGTAATGTAATAAGTTCTGTTTGTATACATGCCAAGCAGTAAAGATTTACATACTTAGCTTTAACATATAACTAAAAGAATTATGTATATATATTAATTTTTAAAACTACATTTTATGATACATTTAAGCTTTATCTTGACAGGTCTGAACCACATTCTTTTTAGACTTAGTTGATACAATGGAGTTACCTTAGTAGCATTTTAATAGTTCTATGTCAGAGTTTGAATGCAATAGTAATATGTTTTTAACAAAATGCACTTTCATGCATGCATGTTTTTCATTTTATTCTAAATTAATTCTATTAAAATTCAAAGTACCTGCCTTTTGTCATTACTTAGTTTATGAGGCTTCAAAGTTTCCAGTATGATTTTAAATCATTATGTCACTTGGAATGCACATATAATTTTTCACATTTATCTATCCATGTATAATTTTTCCAATATAACATACAATAAAAAATTTAGAGTTGAAGGCCATCTCTTCCATTTTGCAAAATTTTTTATTTAAATGTAGCAAAATTGAGAATCTGGGACATTAATAGGTTGACAATGACTAAAATTATACAACCAACATTCTTACTTATGTAGAAAATGAGCCAGGGAATATGCAGGTATGTTTATAATTTCAGCAATTAAGAGGACTACTTAGAGAATTGAGATCAGTGAATTCTGTCCCTCAGCATGTTATTAATACTGATGTTCTTCTTTCTTGTTAAACATGTTCCCTTCTTTATAACTGATCAGAAAACTGCATTGACCATTGGTATCAAGCATGTACATGAGATCTAACAATGGAACAGATTTTTCTATTAGCACTTGTGACTAAAATATGACCAATATTTATTTTTGATTGTTATCAAAAGCATGAAGAAACACGTATCAACAGGAAGTTATTTGGTTATCTGCCAGCTAGATGAATCTTGCCTGAACAGCATCATATGATGCCTTGTCCCCATAACATCTCTCTTACTTTGATTGAATTCTTTATTCTTTCTCCAGGACATACTGGTAGTATCTCTCCTTTTATTGGCAACACTCCAAGGGCAGGAGATCATTTAGTCTTTTGGTGTTTGTTTCTTAATATGTGTTCCATAAATTTTGAATGATGCTTAAACAAATTTGAATACAGGGAGGCAGATTTATTGTGAAAGGGTCACTGTGAGAGAGGGGGTTCACCCGCAGCGAAGGGAGATTTGGTCACTGAAGACTAGGTCCTTCATTGCTTTATTTAATATTGGTCTTAGCTTTAAAGCTGTACTTTGAAATGGAAGCAATGAGAGAGAGTGTTTCATTACTATTCCCTGGCTCAGGTAACTCCTTCTCAGATAGCTCTCATTGGGAACCTTCTGTACACTGTGAGGAAAAGCGACCCTTTCTGGACCTTCATAGTTCTGTGGACTCCCCTGATTTATTATAATTATAATTATTATTATTATTATTACTATTATTATTATTATTATTATTGTGGAAAAAGTATATTTAGAATTAGCCAGCTGGACTGAGTTTAGATGATCCCAGTTTTGTTGGCGACATCCAGAGCTTCATAATCAGCAGCCAATCAAACATATGCCTTCTTTTCTCCATCCAGCCTTATGAGGGTGTTGACTTTGGCCACATCTATGTCATAGAGTTTCTTCACAGCCTGTTAGATCTGGTGCTTGTTGGCCTTGACATCCACAATGAACACAAGTGTGTTGTTTTTCTTCTATCTTCTTCATGGCTGGCTTAGTGGTCAGGAGGAACTTGATGATGGCATAGTGGTCAAGCTTGTTTCTCCTGAGCGCGCTCTTTCGAGGTTATTTGGGCTGCCTCCTGAGCCTAAGGGTCTTGGGCCTCTGGAAGGTGGGTGACGTGCGGATCTTCTTTTTCTTGTGGGTGTGGACACCTTTCAGTACTGCTTTCTTGGCTTTCAAGGCCTTTGTTTTGGTTTTGGCTTTGGGAGGGGCAGGAGCTTCTTTCTTCGCTTTCGGCACCATCTTGATGAAAAGGCTCCCCTGATTTATTATTATAGGCTACAATCCATCGCACAACATGTCTAGAGCCAAACATGTCGTTTGTTTGTTTGTTTGTTATTGGTCATTGTTTATCATCTTTTGAAAACTACGTGTTTATTCCATTAGCCAGCTTATTGACTGGGTTGTTTGCTTTCTTGTTTGCATTTCTGAATTCTTTGCGTATTCTAGGTAACAATTATTTATTAAATGTAGAAAAGATTTCTGTCATCCTATAGGGCATTTCTTGATTAACTATTTTCCTTGCTGGAAAAATAAACCTTTTAATCTTACACAGTCCTATTTGTGGATCTGCCTTTATTTCCCATGACACTAGAGTCCTGTTAGAATGTTCGTGCCCATGCATATATCCTGAGATATTTCTCATTTTTCTCCTGAAAGTTTTAGTGTTTAAGGTCTTATATTTAGGTGCTTGGTCCATTTATTTGATTTATATGCATATTAAAAGATAAGGACCTAGTTTGGGTTCTCTACATATTGAGATCCAATTTTATTAGTACCAAATGGTACTAATTTTGTTGAAAATATTGTCTTTCTGCAATGTGCATTTTTCAATTAATCTTTTTCAAAAATTAAATGACTATGTCTTCAGTTCCATTGATCTCCATGTTTCTTTGTTAATGTCATGATTTTTTTTTATTATGTGTGTATAGTAAAACTTTAAAACATTATGGTAATACAGCCAACATCACATAGTTTGTTTAGAATTGCTTTGGCAATGTAGGATCTTTTGTGTTCCTATATGAATTTCAGTATTTTTCTTTTTTTTGAGGATCCTCAACGTTTAATTTTGTTTCGAACAGAAATGAGAAAAGGCACCATCACAAGAGTGATACAGGTTCTTGATTATGTGTTGCTTTTATATTAAGATGATATGTACTAGAGGACCACACCTCTCCCAGGGGACCAGAGGCAAGAATTAATCTCTGTTAAGCAGTGGGACATATTGAAACATACTATTAATGTCAGATTGGTTAGTTCTGTGTTATCTTGTCTTCATTGTGGTTTTTTTTTGTAGCATCTTTTTAATATTTTTCTGAGTCAAGATTGTGTTATTTATATCCCTTCCCCTATGCTTGCCATGCCTGAGTTTGGAACCATCAGACAAAGAACTCCTGGCTGGCCACAGTGCTTATTATTATTATAGCAGTCCATCTCTTTGAAAACATGTTGGAATGACTTGGAAGACACTCTAGCAGTCCTAACTGGACTTTAAGGAAAAGATATGCCTCAATTAGCTTTTTTTTCTCTATCTGTGAATAGTTATATTGAGATTTTGATGAGGACTAAACTAATTATACAGGGTTATTTTGGTAAGACATCTGTGTCCACTATATTAATTCTTCCAATCCATGCACATGAGAAGTCTTTTTATCTTTTATTATTGTCTTGAAATTTGTTCTTCAGTATTTTAAACTTTGCCTTGTAACATTTTTAAAATTCTTTACTAACTTTATTCCAATTTATTTGATTTTTAAAGGAATTGTGAGTGGGATCATTTCCTGATGTTTCTTCCTTAGTTAGTTATTGATGAATGTGAATGTTGATATTTACGTGTTCATTTATAGCTAACACTTCACCTAAAATGCTTATTATTTCTATAAATACTCTGAGACATGATAAAGAAGAGTTTTGAGTTGCAAGATGATTTCATTCTTCTGCACCATATTTCATCACATAAATAATAAAAATAATAATAAGCTCGTTTTCTCCAATAATTTGTGATTATTTCTCAACCATTTTACTTTTTAACCCTCTTCTTGATTTTATATTCTCAATTCTTTCTTTCCTTTGGTGTTTGAGAGTTAATAAGCCTGATTAAGGAAAGGCTTATTTTCTTTTGTACTTTTTGAAATAAACTATCTTATGATATTTTTTAATACTACATTTGAGTAAAACTAAATTATATTGAATGGGAAAAACAAATTTATTTTGTCTCATACAGAAGAATATACTGTAAATACTGATGAAATTACCAGACCTGTCATCTGGCTGCTGAGTAAATTTGTGAAATATTCATGCCATTTTCTCTCTGAAAGCAGCATTTCAGAGATTTATGATTAAGCATATAACTAATAAGAAATCAACAAATGAAAACACCTGGACTGATAATTTAAGAAAATATTCAATATGAAAATAAAGTCACTGAAGCTTCACAATTAATGTAGTCATGGCTGGATAATTCTAAAGTATAGAGGATTTGTACATGTTTTATTGTTTTATTCAAGATGAGGCAGGGAATATTATTCTAAGTGAGCTCCACACCAGTGGAATAGAGGCTTCTGGGAGAAAGTCACATTTTTCACCTGAGTGGCTTTTTGAAAATTGAAATTGGTGCTTCTTTTCTGTTAAAGAATACTGGTCCTAAACATTTGTCCTTGTCAAAAATATACCTTATGTGATTATATATCTTTATTTTTGAGATCAGCTTCCTGAGAAAAAGGTGAATGTATATCTGTTACAAATTATTTCTTCAATTTTGTGACTGTCATTTAAAACTATTGTGAAATCAATTAAAGTGATATATTTATATGAATTGAAGTGAATCTGATCATATATATGGTGATCATCAAGAAAAGGCCCTTTGTGTCATAATTCTTGGGTTGAATAATTCATTTTAGAATTTCTGCATTTATCCTTTCAAAGATGTTTGTAATGATCTTGGCATATTTAATAGTACTTCACATGGCTAATCACTGACATTACCATCAGCACTAAAATTAAGTTTGAAGCACCAAACAAATTATAAAATTAATTTTCATATATTTTTAGTAAGTATTCTGAACTTGAAATCTAAGCTACATCTTAATAGAAAGGGTATTTAAAAGAACAATATGTATTCTTAATTAAGAGTAGAAAACCACTTGAAAGAAACATGAAGTAATTTTAAGTGATGATAATTTGGAAATTATAGTGGTGGCAGAATGCTGTTTTTTGAGGATGTTCTTACAGTTCTGGAAGGAACAGAGGAAAAGGGAATGAAGGAAGGAAGCTTTAATTAAATAGTGAGGGATTTCAACAACTGTCAGCTTATTGAAAGTGATTTTATAAGTGCTTCAGTGTCAGGGTGCCTCTTATCCTAAATTCCTTTATGAAGTGGTACATAATGTACTGTGTAGACATTGATCTCAGACTTCATAGCAGGAATTATCTTCCTTCTGTTTTTGTATACCTCTAGAACATTGAAACTTCACTTCCCTGAATTTGGCTCTTCCATTGTTCTTTCTGTCTCTCTGTAAAATGCCTAGAAAATTATGTTCTGCATCCTTTCCTCATTATCTGTGATCACTTGAGGTGAACTACTAGTCTACGAAAAATAATAGTACATTATTATCTTAGATAACAATGCTTTAATTTAATAGTAATCTCCTTCATAGAATTTTATAAAGTAACCTAACATGATCTTTAATGAGCAGTTTTTCTGTCCCCCATAATACATTGATGACAGCTGAGAATTTTATACAAGCAAAACACTTTATTATATTCCTAAGCAATATCACTCAAATCAAAATTGGGGGATTTGTCAGTATGGAAAAGGTTGTGCAATGTCTCCTTTTGTGTAATTCTTTCACATACTACTGTCTCCAGGGTATGTAACCACCATCTCCTATCTGTACTATTTATACTGTACCCTGGTAGAACTCAGGTATTCTAGACTGTTCCATGCAAACTTTTTGCTTTAGTTGCCTTCCTGTCAAGTTCATGGTCTAGTTGTTCCATATCACAAAGCTGTGAAAACCAACTTGTAGAACAGACAGATTCTGTCACAGTGTTATATGATTAGGTCTGTCTGGGTCAGAGCAGGAGAACAGTGCTAGCTGAGATTTAGTGACTAGTAAGAAATGGTCACTGTAGAAATGACAAGTAGCCTTTATGAGTGAGAATAAAGCTCAGTTACTGTGATAGCATGAGTGCTGCTCAAATTCAAAGGATTTTAGAGCAAAGACACTCACAGAAATAAAGAAGTCATTTCTGTATAGTCCTAATAACCTGCTTTTATATTCCTTTGTGACATTTGTGTGTATTATTTTTCTCCTGTAAGAAACAACTACTTGCTTGGGATCATGGGTTATGCTCTTGACCTTTGTTTCCCTGATTCTTTTTTATTATTATTTTTATAGCAATGCTTTTGAATTAATTTTTATATAATACATTTTAAATTTAAATATTATTATATCACTCCCATTTCTTTACTCCAGCCCATCCCATGTACATTCTCTCAAATGCATAGATGCTCTCAAATTGATAGCTCCATTTTTTATATATGTATTTTTATCTTTCTCAGATTTCATTATTTACCTGTACTGTTTATGCTGTGGGAACCTCATGAGACTTTTCCCCTCTATCCTAATAAGTCTATTGATATTTTCACTGTTTGGTTCTTGTTTGTGTAGCTATTTCTTATTTTATTTTATTTTTTATTATGAATAAAGTCATATTTTTTATCCATGTATATCCTTGTTAAAGCTCCCTTCCCCATCTCGCCCCTTCAGTCACACAGCAGACTCCTTGTTACTTTGACTCTTATAGTCTGTCTGGCACCTCTTGTATAATATTCTTTGAGCCATAAATGCACAAGTTATGCTAAGAATTTATACACTTGGTGTCTCTTACCCAAATCCATTGATCTTTGCATTTTATCCATTTGTGATTTTCTGTAATACTGTCTGTCATCTATAGAGAGAATCTTTGATGTTGGATAATAGCTACACAAATCTTTGGTATAAGGATGAGATTGAGAATATAGTTAAAGAATTATGTTCATGTAGCAAAATTGCAGTACTATATTCTTTGCTAGCATCTGTAATCTCACTAGTCTTAGAAAAGTTGTGTAGATTTCTAACATGATTCGCCTACTGTTGATTGGAGCTTAAGACTGCTTAGACTGTAGTTGGTTACTACCAACATTTGAATGTCACTATGGCAGCTTTATAAATATCTCCATATAGTTGAGAAACACGTAAGAAATGTTCAACACATTTAGCCATCAAGGAAATGAAATTCAAAACTATTTTGAAATGTTATTGTACAGCTGTCAAAATGGCTTAGATCAATGAAACTAGTGACAGCTCATGCTGGTAAGGATGTGGAGCTATAGGAACATTCATATATTTTGCTGATGGGACTTCAAACTCATACAATCACTATGGAAAAGAGTGTTGTAGTTATTGTGGAAGATAAGAATCAGTCTATCTCAAGATCCAGACATACTACCCTTGGGCATAAGCCCAAAGTATATTTTTTTTCTATCATAGAGACACTTACTGAATGAACACATGTTCATTGCTGCTTTCTGTATAATAACCAGAAATTAGAAATAAAATAGATTCACCTCAACAGAAGAATGGATAAAGAAAATACTCAGCCATTAACAAAATGATCTACCATTACAATTTTAGGCTCCAAGAAGCAGAGATGATTTAATGAATGTTTTCCTAAGGTTAAATTAGTATAAAGACTGGATACGTTTCTAATTTTTGTAATGCCATGTAACTTTATGACCATATAATTCCATGTAGTTTATAACTCCCTTCATAGAGGAGGATGTACAACTAACTCATGCTTGTTAGAATTGGATTTAATAGTAAATATTGTGGTCTGAGAGAATAATGTTTCTCTTTCTCAACTGTGTTCTCATAGCTAATGGAGTTCTTTAGATTTGCGATTGCTTTCACTTGAATCATGTCTGCCATTCATTGATGTCATTGATGTTTTTAAAGGAGAAAAATGTGTTAATTTGAATAAGATTGTTTCAATTTGTAATTAAACCCATGAAATTGGGATATATATATATATATATATATATATATATATATATAAAACTTTTACTATGAATAGATAATTTGGACTGACCCTTCTCATTTCATACTCTCTTCCATATTCCTCTTATCCAAGTCTGGCCACAAAAATTATTTTTCATATTCATGTATATTTGTTCTCTGACCCAGTATGCTTGGAAGTATTCACTAAAGAATGAACTGAAAGCGATAATTTTATTCAAGTGTTTGTCCTCAGCGAGTTTCTTCCACTTTGTGACAATCCATTCAAATAAGCTAGAGCAGTGGTTCCTGACCTTCCAAATGCTGTGACGCTTTAATATAGTTCCTAATGTTGTAGTGACCCAAACCATAACATTATTTTCATGTCTACTTCATAACTGTAATTTTGATACTGTTATGAACCAAAATATAAATCGTTGTGTTTTCTGATGGTCTTCCACAACCCATGTGGTGCGGTTGATTAGTGGAGAAACTGATCCAGAGGGAGAGCAAGCAGAACAGAGGTAACCAAAAAGTACTCTTTGTGATTTTGACATTGAAAGGATTCGCTCATTCCTGCTCTTCCATTTCTTCTTCCTTTCCTTGTCCTCAACTTTTAATGAGGATATTGCAATCATTTCAAATACCTCAATTTTGCTAACTGGCTCAAATAATTTTGTTTACCTTATAAGTGAATTGACTTTTTAATATCTTTATAAAATTGAATGATCATTATTGATCATTATATAAGCAAATTGTTTTGTTCTGTTTGAAAATATATGTGATTTGAATAGAGGAAATAATTGATAAATTGTCTTTGTTACTATTATCTGTTCAGTGTGATCTTTTATTTATAAATAACATGAATACAATATATTAACAAATTCTGCAGAAGAACTATTGTTTTTACTCTAAGCAGCTTCCATTTAGTAGTACAATATTTTGCCTAACAAATGAGTGCATTGAAAAAATTATTTTCATTTGTGTATTTACTAAACTTAGATATTTTTTGTAAAAGATCTATTATAAATAATAAAATACTGAATGCAATGCTAATTAGGCAGCCAAAATTTTATATATATGATACTGCTGTGGATATATGTGCTGTAGAGTTATACATATACCTACTTGCAGATATGCATATGTATATGTGTGATTTGTCAGTGTCTTCACTTTTCCTTTTGCTTTACTCAGAATGACAGTCTTGAAACTCAAGATTTTGCATATTGCTTTTTATTAATCTGTAAGCTTAGCAAATAAAATAATATTAATCAATATAACGTTACCATCACGGTCTATCAATATATTTGTCACGTATTAGGATGTAAAAAATTACCAAAGGCAAGAATCAGTTCCTGTCCCTACATGGCTATGATATAGCTGGCACTATAAATTTGTCAGATTTTCACAGAATGGAGGAACAAGTCAGCAATGTGATTGAGTCATACAAGAGGAAATGTGATATTCTGGAAGTTGTATTTTTACATTTTCTGAGACATTTGGTGAATTTCTATTTCTATTTTTTTTTCTTTTTTTAGTCCCATTCATGACAGGTCCTGAGTAGATAACCAGGGAATAGTGTTTTATAGCAGTCTTCTCTTCTTAGCCTAGGGGCTGGCCATTATTTTTACTGTTAGTATGTAAGGCAATTCTCTGGCAAATCAGAGTCTGTAAGCTATTTTATACAATTTCATAGACACTTTTATGAGTATTAAACTTGATAAGATTCAGTTGTTTCCAAATATGAAACTTTAATAAACAGTTTGAATCATTCAATTACATAATTATGGCAGTCTCTAAGTCACCTTAAACTATGAATTATTTTACTCTTAATTGGGCAATCTGGAACATCAATTAATAGATGTGCAAAAGTTAACATGATTTATTTTTTTCATAAATTCCATGTCAAATAGATTTTAGTTATAAAGCACACAAATAATATTTTTATGTTGATGCAAAAAATTTTCATAGCAGACTATATGTATCAGTGCCTAAAATATTTTTTTCTTAGCATATGTTGAAAAATTTTACATGTTACTTAATTGAGAATCATAATAGCCATTTAAAAAACAAGTTTGGATTATTACTTCCATTGTACTGAAACAAAATTAAAGACTAGACCTGTTTTAGAGTAACAAGAACCTGCTGCCTGACACCTGTATTTCAAAAAATTTAGACTTACAAAGCTTAATAAAACAAAATAATGATCCTTAGCCAAAAAGAAAATAGAAAAGGAGAAACAAAAATGCACAAGAAAAATAAAACAGACTAAAGACGCAATTTTGAAATCTCATTAACTCTTTACTTATCTGAGGAGGTCACAGAAAGCCCCTAGTATGGCTTTCACTGAATGATGAAAATCAGTAATGCCAAGAACACTTTCTGAACAGTCCAGTGTCTCACTTAGTCTTAATTTTTCCTTTATAGTATTTCCATATCCTTTAAAAACGAATGAAGACAATGAAAAGGGATGTAATCATCAATGTGGCTGAGAACTTTGACTCCTTGAGGCACTTTTAAGAGAACACTCCTGATACATTGATGCATTCTGAAAGAATGTGAGGCACAGCCACGGCTTCTGTAGTGTTGAATTTGAAGGATTAGTGGTATATCATTGTCATGCTCACTCAATTATATTTGGTGGTGATAAATACTGATTAAATAATTGATTATTATGTATCTGTACTTTCCCCCCCCCACAACTTCTAAATTCTTTATAACCTTTGAATAAATCCTCCTGGCTCCATTCCCTTCTCACCTCCCTTGAACTTGGAGGCAGTCCTCTTTGTGAGATCTTTCAGTGGAGGGAATTTGTGTCCAATGATTAGTGTCAGAGTTGAACTCCATTTATCTTATGTTATAAATTTTATGAATAAATACTTCTGAAAATAATATTTTGGTAAAACAGTGCATGACTAATGGAGTAGAGCAATAACAATGGAGAAGTATGCTTGAATACACAAAATGCTTAACACAGTCTTAGCAAAAGGTCAGTTTTGTGGGTTGAGGGCAAACAATACCTCTGAGAGAGCAAACATACTTAAATACAAAAATGAACTTTTGTTGAGAACTTCTTAACTCTGTTTTGAACATCTGAAATCTATTTTCTTAGTCATCACCTCTGAATAATTTTCCCATTACTTTACTTAACATAAAAATATTTGTAAAATTCAATAAAATGCTTTTGTGTGCATTTCTGAGCTATGAAAGTAATATTTTTATATATTTTAACTATAAATATAAAGTTATATGCCATATGATTTTCATTTTAAATGTTCTATGGTTATTTTGTGTATGCTTGCATGTATGTATGTATGTGTATTTTGTGTCGATAGAAGCCAGAAGGTGACATTGGATTCTGTAGGAGGAATGTAGATTGTTGTACTTACAGATGAGCAAGAAGATTATCAAGAATGTTAAACACATGGGGTTTTCTATTCATAGAGAGACTATAACCTGTTTTCTGTCCAGAAGAATAGGATAATTGGTGGTTAAAAGCCTGGTGACCTTTTTATGTCTATAAGATTGAGACTACATCAGTTCCTCCCCTAGGCCCTGATTATGAGCTTGTTTTTCTCAGTCAACCTATCTTTATGAAAGAAGTAATATGTAGTCAACCTATAGAATTCATATTAATGATGATGTCACATGACCTCTACAGAGACTTTCGATGTAGTCATGTTTTAAGTCTTATTGTGTGAATGGGATTGAGTTAGTTATCACCTGGATTTTTTCCCCAAATTGTGCTGTGTTTAAATATTTCTAATATTTAAACTACCCAATGTCAGACTCTTGAATTGTGAACCAGCACTGGCTAGTGAATCATGTTGAACTGGACTGTCTCCTTTTCTGTTATGGACTGACTCTTCGTTGGCCATGATGTTTGCAAAAACTCCCTACAGGATTCTCTGGAACGGGAGTTATACACAGTTGTGAGTTGTTACACAGATACTGGGAACTGAACTCCAGTCCTTTGCAAGAATAAGTGCTCTTAACTACTGAGCTTTCTTTCTAGCCCTCACACAAGCCTGTCTTTCATAGCATAAAAGAAAATTACACAGAAATTGTGGTTACCCTAAAGAAATACCTAGTAATTTAAGCAAGTAATGACACCAAATACTATTTCTATGATTTGTGCAAGTGTGATTACCATGTGGTAGAAACATGCATATGCAAAGGTGTCTATATTGTCTCTTTTTCTTGGCCCTTATGCTACAATTGTTTTTAATGTCACTTGAAAATCATTGGCTCTATTCTATTGGCTCAGGAACCATTTTAAAATATTTAATACAGCTTCCTGACTGAGGTCTTTCAGAAATGTGCACTAATTAGATTTGCTTCTGGGGGAAACTGGAATGGGAAATGTTATGAGACACTGCAAAATAATTAGTGTATTTTTTTTTTACTATCTGCAAGGTAACATGTCTTGCAATGTTAGACAGTGATCTATTGACATAAGAAGCAAAGGCATCCACAAAAAAATGACACTTTTATGGCAAACTGATTGCTTTTACTAAAGCAAATTTATCATGTTGCTAGGTCAGAAGTGTGAATTATTCTTCCCAAGTCAGTTTTTGTCTCCAAATGTTGCAAGTGGCTGATTTTAAGAAGTTTATATATAGCTCTTGGCAGAGAACTACAGCCCAAGGATTTGGACTCCAAATGCAGAGACTTGACTTTGATTTATTTTAGACTCATATAAGTCTCTCTCTTTCTCCCTCCCTTCCTCCCCCCTCTGCATGTATATATATATATATATATATATATATATATATATATTCTTTTTCTCTGATACACACAGTTAAGTAATTATTAAAATTAAACGAAATTGATATTCTTTCAGTAAATTTATGTAATTAATATCGCATGAACCACACCCAATAAAAAGGACCAAAGCTCACAAGACCTTCATTAGGTGAGAACACAACACGGATTTGCCTTCAGCGCCAAGACAGTATAGCTGCTCCCTAAAATGAGTGCAGAATCTGTGACAAAGAAAGTCCTTTCCAGATGCAAATGCCTCCAGTGACTGTGGTGCAATGGAGATTGCTAAGAACCTCCACTTAATCTCTCCATTTCATATAGTCCCTTCTTGTCCTCTAAACAGAGGTGTGCAAAGCATCACTGAGGTATGCTTTAGTTTGATTATATTTCTTTGATAATATAACCATAATTTGTGTTGGTAGGTTATATAATGGTTACACTTAAGTTTTTGCAGAATATGCACACTGAATTTATGATAGTTGCAGAAGTTTATGTCCTCACCAGCAGTTTATAAGACTTTTCAGTTCCCACATTCTCAACAGCATTTGAGGGTTTTAATTAAAATATAATTACATCATTTCCTCTTTCTTTTTCTTACTCCAACCTTTTTCATGTACCACCCCCATTTCTCCCTCCTGAAATCATGACTGCTTTTTTCTTTACCTCTTATTGTCTCTCTCTCTCTCACACACACACACACACACAGATGTACATGCACACATCTAAATATTTAATTACAACCTGCTTAGTTCATTGACAGTTACTCATATATAAATAATTTTAGGGGTAAACACTGGGTATTGGATAACTGATTAAGGAGATCATAATGCTGAGGGTGGAAGGATTTACCTCTGCCAGTCTCAGCATCATTGCCTGCATTTCTCCATCTATGGGCAGGACATGAGTAAGATTTTTCCCTCTCATCTTAGTGTATGTATTGGTGTCATATTTCTTCACTCAGTCATATTGTTACGGTTATCACACTTTAAATTTTCCTGTCATTTCTAGGAGACACAACCTCATAGCAAACTCACTGGGTCCTTCACCTCTTACAGTCATTCTCTCCCCTTTTAGTAATGGTCCTGGAGCTTTACATGCAAAGGTTATTTTGTATATATTTTAAGTAGGGCTAAATACCACATCATCACCTGTTCTTTGTATTTTTGACTAGTTATGATTTTCTGCAATAGTCTTCTTTACTGAAAAAATAAGTTTTTTTTTGATGGGCATGACAGCTACCCTTACTTAGGGGTGCATATATAACATTTATGATTCAGTTAGAAATTACGATAGTTGACTTAAGTGGTAGCCTTTCCTCTGAGATCTATAACCTCACTCCCATGCAGGTGTCTTGCTGAGTTTTTAGGATGGTGCACAATTTCTCCCCTGTTGAACATGATTTATTGGAGAGCTCTTGGTTAGCACCAAGATATGAGTACCATTATTGCAGCATTAGAGTTTCCATGACAGTCAGTCATCACTGCAGTTCATAGGCATTGAAAATGAGCAGGACTATTGGTTATTTTCCTCTTTTGGAAGATTTCATATCATCTTCCATGTTATTAAAGCAAGTTTGCAGGGAGGTGGCTTTCAGGATCCTCTGGACCTTGTGTCTGAAGTACATTGTACCTACAGCACTAGGTACTTACTTCAATCCCCGGGATTTGTCTTTTTGACTAAGGTTTTAAAAAAAAGAAGGCAAATGTCATACATGCATTTACATGATAGCTAAAATTTTTTTTGTAATGCTTAGTGACCGTTTCTGTGTCATCTTTGAAAAACTGTGGTTTATGCCTATTTTCATTTGGAAAGGATTGCTATGTTTGTTATTAAATTTTCCAGTTCTTTGTGTAATTTAGATATTAGCCCTCTTACCCACATATAATAGTTGAAGTGTTTTTCCTTTATATTGTGCAGACTATATCTTCACTCTTGTGATTGTTTGCTGAGACAAAGAAGCTTATAAATTTAGTGTAATATTATATATTAGTCTTTTTGACTGATTGTTCCTTTTGCTAAAAAATTCATTTTACTATGAATTATTGGGTTTCTTTTGATGTTATAAACACCAGGATCAAAAGCAATTTGAGGGAAAAATAGATAATTTTATTTCAGACAATAATCCATTACTGAGGGATGTAAGCAGAAATCTAAGCAGAGGGTAGGAACTAAAACAGAAGCCAGGAATTCTACTCTTTACTGGCTTGCTCCTTATGGCTTAAACAACCATATTTTGTATACAAATTATGTGCACATATATACATACATATATGCATACATGTAAACGAAACTAAAATTGAGTTGAGCTATCCTTTGATGGGACAACAATGCCTCTAAACCCTGGAAGCTACGAGAAATTCCAGTGTCAGAAACAGGTTACCTCTTTTGTTTTTCAGGTCATAGCATCTTCTATTTGCAGTAAATGGTGGTTAACACAGAGACCCACAACGGAAAGACGTACATAAGAAACAAATGGAAAGCTCATCCATAAGCCCAGCATCTGCATTGCACACTTTTTTCCCAAGGTGCAGGAATCACAGTGGAAGAGGGAATGGAATGAGTTGAAGTGTCAGAAGTGGTGGATAACTACAAGGAAACAGTGTCTTCTGAACACAGCAGGGCAGCTGTACATATGAACTCATACAGGTTGTGACAGCAGTCATGAAACCTGTGTGAGCCTAAACCAGGCTAAATCCCAGCATGAGTTGAAGAATTGGATGTGAAGTTCTAATCTTAGCTGAGAAGATATTGGCAAGTGATAGCTGCTGAGAGAGAGAGAGAGAGAGAGAGAGAGAGAGAGAGAGAGAGAGAGAGAGAGAGAGCCGGTTTTCTCTAGGAGTGTAACTCCTGCAGAGTCAAGCACACTCAAGTGGAAAAAAAGCATTGCACCCAAGAATATTTGGCAACATGAATTGGTCTTAATTGCTTTAAAAAATGAAAAAAGAAACAAAGATAGATGGGTATAGATGTGGAGTTTTGGAGGGAGATTTAAGGAATGTAATATGATCAAAACAGTATATTAGAAACCAAGAGAACTAAAAAATTGAATAAATATTATTAGGAAACGCTTAGCCTGGATAGCTACTTTTAGCACAGCAGAAAGAGAAAACATCAAGAGACATAAGTCAGTATTTTTTCTATCATGTAAACTTGCACAATAGTTAGGAAACTATCTCATTTTTAACAGCTTACTAAAATAAAATGAAACATGAAAAAAAAATAACAAAGGATATGAAAGATTTCCATAATAGAAACTTTAGAATACTGAACAAGCAGCAGGAAGAATGGGTACTGACAGTACTTAGAGAATTTATAAACATAAACTACATGTGGTGGAGTACCCTATCTCAATTTAGTTCCTATCTGCCATTCTATAGGATTCAGCTGCCAGATTGTTTTGTTTGATCTTATGTTTTTGGGTTCAGTCTAGACTATTGTATAGTCTCATGACACACATCAACAACATGTTGATAGATGATTACTTAGCTGAGTAGATTATGTTGCATGGGGAGGGAAATATTTTGTTGTATAAATGAGGTAATTAGGAGTTGATTTTGAGCTAAAACGTATTGAATGTATTTATACAGATATCTTTTCTTATTGGCAATAGCCAAAAAACAATGACGGTCTAGTATAAGAGCCTTACATAATTCAGAATCATGGTATATTTTTTGTTTTTTTAAAAAATGTGAATTAAGTATTCTAAATAGCAAGTCAAAAGTTTATTTAAAAAATCATTCGCAGTTACCTTGCCACTCATTTAAACTATATAAATAGTAGATTAATAATAAAAATGCTTAATACAACACTTTCTGTTGTTATTTCAGAAATTTGGTAGTAGCTTCACTAAGCAAATAAACACACTGAAAATTGAATTTCCACATAATTATAACAAGTATTAAATTTATAGTTAGTATGCAGCATATGTATGCAATTATAGTTATAAATTAATTCAGATGATATATTAGGTAAAATTACCTTTAAATTCTAGTTTAAGTAAATGTTTTCTCAATATTAAATTTAAAGTTAATTAAAATTTTATCAATAGTTTACTTCTAATAGTCTTGTGTTTCTGACTTCTAAACATTTAATCATTAAGATGTCTGATACATTTTAATGATTTTGAGAGATTTTTTTTAATTACCAGTGTCATGCTAGAAGTTAGTTTGAAGAACACCTGAGTGTAGTTCCTATAGATATTTGGTTAAAACAATGACTAGATAGAATATATTAAGTTAGATGCATGAGAAAAATATTTAAGCATATGGATTGATACATTTGACATAGGTAGCAATCGAGACTCACAGGTTAGTTTTTCAAGGCCACCTTCTTGCTACTCTGAGTCCTCTTGCTACTCTTCTAATTTGCCTTTGAATTATGTGTGGAAACGATGAACAACAATTCAGCACTGCGCCATGACAAATTTCTGCCCCAACACATTCTATAACTGCTTCACCTTTTGTCATTCTGATTTATATTGGTCTCTTTGCCTATAGCCCCCATTGTTCAGTGTTTTTCAATAAATGATTACAATAAAAGCATTACTTTATAATATCTCAGTTATAAATTTTAACTCATGAGTACTTATATTTAGAAAAATATTGGGGATACTAAAAACTAATTACACCATTATAATGATTTATATAAACTACACACTACACAATCATAATTTAAAGGGAAAACATGATAAACTGTTTATAATGTGGGTACCTCAAAAGCATATGGTAACTTAAACTACTCAAATATTTTCAGATTTTTTTTGAGATACCACCTGACACCTGTCAGATTAAGATAAAAGACACAGAACAGCCTATGCTGGAGATGGTGCGGAGCAAGGGGAACACTCCTCCATTTTTGGTGGTAGTGTAAGCTTGTTCAACCACTCTGGAATGCAGTATGGCAGTTTCTCAGAAAACTGAGAACCCAATCTCCCCAAGGACCCAGCAATACCACTTCTGGGTGTATACCCTAAAGACACATAGTTGTACTACAATGGCATTAGTTCAACTATGTTCATAGCAGCATTATTTGTAATAGCAAGAACCTGGAAACAACCTGGATGCCCCTCTACTGAAGAATAGATTAACAAACTGTGGTACATCTACACAATGGAATACTAGTTAGCAGTAAGAAAAAAATTATATTCTAAAATTTGCAGGTAAATGGATGGGTTTGGAGAATATCCTCCTGAGCGAGATATCACAAACCCAGAAAGATAAGCAGGGGATGTACTCACTCATTAGTGGACTCTAAACAAAAATCAAACAAACAAAGAAACAAACAAACAAACAAAAAAACAAAGCATGCCCAAGTTGCAAACCACAACCACTGAACAGCTTGGGATCTGAAACAGCTTGGACTGACCCCCTGGATCCCACTCCCTCTAGAGGAACACCTGACTCAGTCTTGATGTTGGGGGAGAGAAAACTAGATTTGCCAGGAGTGGAGGCTGAACTAAGCAATATTGGGACCTTGGGACCTTGGGATCACCTGCCTGGGGGGGATGGGGAGATGTGGAGAAGAAAGAATGACCTAATGTGGTAAGAAGGGGAAGGGACCTTGATTAAGGATATACAGGGATAGAAAATGTGACTTCTTACACAGATGACAGACTACGCTAGAGAGGATGCTGAGCAAAGGGAACACTCTTCCATTGTTGGTGGGAGTGTAAGCTTGTTCAGCCACTTTGGAATGCAGTATGGTGGTTTCTCAGAAAACTGAGAATCAATCTCCCCAAGAACCCAGCAATACCACTTCTGCATATATACCCTAAAGACACACAGTTGCACTCCAATGGCATTAGCTCAACTATGTTCATACTATCATTATTTGTAATAGCAAGATCCTGGAAACAATCTAGATGTCCCTCAACTGAAGAATGGATTAACAAACTGTGGTACATCTACACAATGGAGTACTACTCAACAATAAGAAAAAAATGATATCCTAAAATTTGCAGGCAAATGGATGGATTTGGAGAATATTCTCCTGAGTGAGGTATCACAAACTCAGAAAGATAAGCAGGGTATGTACTCACTTACTAGTGGACTCTAAGCAATAAACAAACAAACAAACAAGGAAAAAACAAAGCATGCCCAAACTGCAAACCACAACCACTGAACAGCTTGGGATCAAAAACTCCTTGGACTGACCCATTGGATCCCACTCCCCTTAGAGGAACACCTGACCGAGTCTTGATGTTGTGGGAAGAATAGTGGATGTGCCAGGAGTAGAGGCTGAATTAAGAAATATTGGGACCTTGGGACCTTGGGATCACCTCTCCAGGGTGGGGATCAGGAGATATAGAGAAGAAAGAATTACCTGATGTGGTGGGAGAGAGATGGGACCTCATTAAGGATATACAGGGATAGAAAATGTAACTTCTTATCCACAATAAAAAAAAAAGAAAAGAAAGTGGGATCCATCCTTCAACAAATTGGCACAGGTGACCACTTCCTAAATATAACACCATTGGCACAGACACTAAGCACAACAATCAATAAGTAGGATCTCCTGAAGCTGAGAAGTGTCTGTAAAGCCAAGGACACTGTCAATAGGACAAAACAGCAGCCTACAGAATGAGAAAAGATTTTCACCAACCCTACAATGATAGAGGACTGATCTCTAAAATATATAAAGAACTCAAGAAACTAGAGTCCAAAACCTTCAATAATCAAATCAACAAATGGGGTTCAGAACTAAAAAGCGAATTCTCAGCAGAAGAAATTACAAATGGCTGAAAGGCTCTTGAAAAAGTTCTCAACTTCTTTAGCCATCAGAGAAATGCAAATTAAAACAACTTACAGAAACCACCTGACACCTGTCAGATTGGCTAAGATAAAAGACCCAAATGTTGGAGAGGATGTGGAGCAAGGAGAACACTCATCCATTCTGGTGGGGGTGTAACCCTGTTCAGCCACTCTGGAATGCAGTATGGCAGTTTCTCAGAAAACTGAGAATCCATCTTCCCAAATATCCACCAATACCTCTTCTGGGTGTATACCCTAAAACACATGTTTCCACTCCAAAGGCATTAGCTCAACTATGTTCATAGCAGCATTATTCATAATAGCAAGAACCTGGAAACAACCTAGATTCTCCTCAATTGAAGAATGGATTAGCAAACTGTGGTACATCTACACAATGGAGTACTACTCAGCAGTTAAAAAAATGGTATCCCAAAATTTGCAGCTAAATGGATTCATTTGGAGAATATCCTCCTGAGCGAGTTATCTCAAACTCAGAAAGAAGCATGGGATGTCTTCCCTCATTAGTGGACTCTAAACAAGAAAGCAAAAGCAAGCCATGTCCAAGTTGCAAACCATAATCACTGAACTGCTTGGGATCTTAAACACCCTGGATCTCACTTCCTCTAGAAGAACACCTGACTCAGTCTTGATGTTGGGGTGAAGAGACTAGATCTGCCAGGAGTGGATGCTGAACTGAGCCATATTGGCTCCTTGGGACCTCTTGCCCTTGCTGGGGAGGAGACGGGGAGATGTGGAGAAGAAAGAGTGACTGGAGGGGGTGGGCTGGGGAAGGGACCTTGAACAAGGATAGAATATGTGTCTATTCATAATAAAAAAAGATTGAAATATCCTTAAAAAAGAAAAAAAAGAAAATGTGGCTTCTTTATTCATAATAAAAAACCCCAAACATACAAAAAAGAAATGACCAACACTTTCAGCGATGTGGCAGCATGCAAAATAAATATGCAAAAATGATTAGCTTTCCTATATAGTAATAACGAGACTGATAATGTACTCATAGAAATACTCCACAGCAGCAGAAAAAAAATCCAAAACCTGTGTAAAAACAAATCAAGAAAGTAAAAGACTTTCATGCTGGAAACTTTAAAACTGTAAAGGAAGAAACTGAGAAAGACACCACTAATACACTAATACAAGGAACTCGGGGAGACACAAGTAGAAGGTAGATGAGCTTCTGTGCTCATAGATAGGCACAATTAATATGCTAAAATCTTTTATCTTATCAAATGCAATTTAGGAATTTGAAGCACTCCCAGTCAAAATTCCTATGACATTTTTCAAAAAATTTTAAAATTGATGTATGTGAAGATGACATGTATCAAAGTAGTAAGTAAGCAGGTTGAGCCAGCCTTGGGGAACAAACCCGGGGCAGCACTCTCCATGGTCACTTCTTCAGTTCCTGCTTCAGGATTGCTGCCTTGATAGGGTCTCTGCCATGATTTCTCATAGTAATAAAGTGTGATGTGGAGTTCTAAGATAAAATAAACCCTTCCAAATCTAAATAAATAGATAAATAAATAAAGAATAAAAGCACTGCCTTCAAACTTTGACCTTGTTATTGAATCCATTGTCTTTCCTGTATTAGAAAACTAGTATATATTCAAACTTCAAGAGATGGCCACTAATGTTATTTTGGTGACAGTGAATTAATCATTGTTCTCTAGAGGAAAATAAATACTAGTCTGAAACACAATTATTAGAGTGAGTTTCAGGCTGTTGTCCAACTATTCCAATAACGACTATCTCCAGATAGATAAGCAAGAACTTAGTAGTTGTTCAGTGCCCAACACTAGATGTAATAGCTGATCTTCAGTCTGTCTTTGATACCCAAAGAATTAATGCCTTAATACCTGTAAAGGAATGGACCAACAACTACGTGAGTTTTCAAGTTAGAGAGAGGCTAAACAGGCAACATGCAAAAGCATTTTTCTTCTATGTTGTTTCATGTAAGGTGTGGACCAGATTTAGTGTGAGATTTGTGACTGAGAATGACCCAGTTTAGAAAAGATATTCCCTTTTCCAATGATCCAATTCAGAAAATACTTCACTCTAGGCAAGTCTGATTTCCTCATCCTAATGTCAAGACTGTGTTAGGTGTTCCTCTGAAGGGAATGGGTTCCAAGGTGCCAGTTCAAGGTGTTTCGGATCCCAAGCTCTTCAGTGGTTGTGGTTTGCAGCTTGAACATGCTTTGTATCTTGTTTAAACTCCAGTGAGTACATCCCCTGCTTATATTTCTGGCTTTGTGAAACCTTGCTCAGGAGGATATTCTCCAAATACATCCATTTGCCTGTGAATTTTAGGATATCATTTTGTTTTACTGCTGAGTAGTATTCCATTGTGTAGATGTACCACAGCTTGTTAATCCATTCTCCAGTTGAGGGGCATCTAGGTTGTTTCCAGGTTTTTGCTATTACAAATAATGCGCTGTGAACATAGTTGAGCCAATGCTATTGGGGTAAGAATGTGCATCTTTAGGGTATATGCCCAATATTAGTATTGCTGCTGACCCAGAATTTGATCCTAATACAAATATTCCATGGGTGACTTGGTAGAAATACACTAGCATGTTACTATATGTATGTTGGCATATTAGAAATACCAATAATTATTCTGTGTTTTCCAGTATCTCATTCTAATAAACTGAGAGTGAACTGCTCTTAGGGACCCCAAAACTCAAGGCTTGAAGTCACATCTATATAGCATCCATTCAGTATATACAATCCTGAGAGTCTTAAACTTGTCATATCAAGACTTCTTGTTGACCTGATAATTTGTCTTACAGGTCTCAGATAACTACATGCTAAGTATTGGAATGAAGTAAATAAGATAGTGCAGGCTCTGATTGAATAGAAGCTGATGATATCCAATATGTGTGGTTTAGCCATTGAGAGGAAGGACCACTAGGAGAATAGATAAACTTGGTTTTCTGATAGATTTGGGGTCCCACCTGACAGAGATATACAGATATCAGTGATTTGGTTAATGAGGATTGGAGGAGGAATAAAAAAATGTAAAAGATCAGATTTATATTTTTAGTTCCTCTGAGTTAGATAAAAATATGTAAATTAAAATAATCTTAGTAATATAAAACCATTTTCTATGTGTTTAATAAAAGTAAGAAATATCCAAACAAATACAATTTATAGCATATTATATTGATCATCAATGTTGCCATGATAATTCATATTTTGAAAATTTGGTGTAGTGGTACATGCTTATAGTCCCAGGATTCCACAGGCATCCTATTAGTATGAAAAGTGCAAGGCCAGCTATGTCTACAGAGAGAATTGTTGGCCAGCATATTAAATTTTATCTCAACTAAACAAACAACTCACAACATTTTCATTTATATTTCTAAGAAATTTCTTTATTTAATTTTAAATTTTAATTGGAATTTTTGAAAAGCTTTGACATCAATATCTTTCTAGTATATCAATATTAAGTGCCATTTCATAGTTAAGTTTTATCAATTTTTATTTTGTAGATATTTAATAGTGTTTCTTAATGGGTAGATGTGTAAGTCAGTGTTATAAACCATTCATTGTCAAGTCATATGTTTGACCTTTAGTTCCACAATAAAATAAAACTTTAAAAATAAGGCATTAATCAAATACTGGTACAAGCCAATAACTGTGTCAAAAATAATAAAATTTGATTGAGGATTTTAGAAGTTTTTAAATGTTTACAGGGGAAAAGTGTATCGTGAAAATAGCCGAGTAAAGTTCTTTATGTCATTAGATGGGCACTTTAACTGGTTTTGTGGAGCTAGTACTTATTATGTTTCTGCATCTCTGGGTAAGTTATTTGGTCTCTTAGAGATTTAAACTACTGAGTTAAAGTATATGAAACTGTAAAGGTCACAGGATAACTATTTATCTGTAAGTTGAGTCAAATCTCATCCTTTGCTGGGATGTCTTCAGAGATCTCCCAAATACTATTGGATAAAAAGGTGTTTCTTTTGGAGAAGTCTACACATGGATATGAATAGAGTAAGAGTTTTGGTGTTACATCATTAGGTTTTAATGTCCAAAATTCAGCTTAGGTTAGCTCTGGTTAATTTGGGGCAAATTTCTTGAGTCATCTCTGTTCTCACTTATAATTTTGAAGAGTAAATCGGAATGAGTTAAAAGATATTAAATAAAAATTATTTGTGTATACATATATGGATATGGCAACCTGGCATTATTAACCTGAAGAATACATTTTGCGTGTGAGAGAGAATGATCTTGAATGGTTGCTAGCAGGATGATTCCTTTGTTGATTATATTAGGAATAAATTAATTTGGAAAAAGTTTTCAGTTCACTACAGAAAGACTAACCTTACCATCACAAAGTTGACTATAGTCTAGGACAAGAAAGATACTGCATGAGAAGTGTGAGGTAATCTGTGACTCATCTTTGCCACCAGAAGCTTTAGAGATGGATTAAAGAAGCCTTTTGATGGGAAGAAGGAATTAGGCAGACATGAAGATGGCACACAGCCTAGAAAGAGCTCTTTGGACATTGGGTTGGAGTATTAAGTTGTTTGAGGATAAATAAAAAAGAGTGACTGTGACTCTCCATGGAAGGAAGCTATAATTTCTCACATATGTCTCCCTGAAACCCGCATCAGACAAAAAATAGCAAAATTTTCCAGGCACTGAAAAGCAGCTACAGAAGTGGGCTAATCTCGGGGCAGAGACTACCTTGCCTGCTGGACATCATGACACAAACTAGTCATATTTAACTCTGGTGGAATGGCTTATCTTATACCTAAAAGTAAACAAGGTGGGGCTGTGGTGAGTTCACTCTTACTATTTCTGGTACTTCATAAGATCAAGCTGTTGTAATTCATAATTCATTCAAGAACTAAACAAATTAAGACTCAGGCTTTTTTATCAGTGGGAGTCTGATTCATCATTTTTCCCTCTTTAATCATACAGTTGCTGACTTATCTAAGAAGATGAGGGGGAAGGAAAGAAAACTACAAAAGTAGCTGAAGGGAAAATGAGGTATTTTAGAAGCTATATAAATTGTATTGAAAACTCTTAATTTAGAACTGACTGACTCAAACCAAAAATATTCGTGTGACAATTCTGAGATTTATTGGCAGGTTTAAGGTTCCTTTTTATTTATTTATTTTTGAAGAGAGATGTTTTGTTTGGGGAGATTTGTTGACTCAGGGGTAGAGTCAATGCTCAGCTAGTTTTAATGAACCATAAAGTTTTGGGGGGACTCAGAGAAAGATAGAGAGACTCAGAGGATTAAGAAGAGACTTGAATAAGTTCCTGGGCTCTTTTGACCAGAAAAGTTGGAGAGGAGGGCAGCTGATATTTTTTCTCTGTTGCTCTGTTGATCTATTGGGTTGACACCTTAATATCTGACCCTTGAGCTTTACTTATTAATAAAATAATAAATGAAGTCACTATAATGCTTATAAGCAAAATATCAAATCATAACTGAACACATTACGCAAGGGAAAACATTGCTGCTATCTTTGGTTTTGCTAAATCAGCAATTGTGTGATTAAATTTTGGCTACAAGTCTTCTGAAGTTATACGGGTACTGTATCTTTCCTCATTTGTGTGAACTAATCCTAACTAAAAATAAAGCATAAGAAAACCACTCAACAGCTTTTGGAAAAGATATCTTCCCATGACATCCCAAGGAAATTGGAATGTTGTCTATTAGTTAGAGGAAGACATATCTGGATGTTGTCCTCTTGGTTATACGTCCATCTCCTCCAGTTGTCTAGGAATGTTATGAAAATGCTTAAATTTATAATTTTAAGAAAATTAATATATCATAGTAGAGTGACTTTGGGGAAATGACACAGCTTGAGTTTCCATCACTCACTGTTCTTTATCAAATAGCAATAACATAACATCTCAATTTACATTACAATAGTAATGATAGCATGACTTACTACTGTGTACTGTTCATTAAATGATATACTCTTCCTTTTTTTAAAAATTTCATTATTTTTTGCACACTTCTGTTTATTGTTCTTTCTAACATAGCATGCGAAAGACACTTAGATAAGGGATTTATTCTGCATTTCTTTGAGATTACTTCAAGACTACTTACAAGCAATTACTCTTGAAGGAAGTAGATAGAGTATTGATGCTGCCATATGCCAACTGTTCAGTGTTTCTGCATTAAGTAAAACACAGAATGGCAATTCAGATTCTGTCATTTTCCCTCAACCTTGGCAGTGTAAGCCTGTATCCTAAAAGAGGCAATAAGATTGTTAATTCAAGAGGAGAGATTTTAATTAAGAAGTTCAAGAACTAAGAAAACAATATAATGTTCCTGAAGTCCTTTCAAAATCCACTTTAGCTTCTCTACATCCCCCTGACTTTTTCTTGACTGCATGTCCTTCATTTCATGAGCCATTAATAAATGATGTGGAATCGAGTCTATAGTACACTGAACAGAGAAAGTTTGTTACTAATTTTGTCACCTATTTAGTGTTAAATCTGTTTATTTTGAACATGTTGAAATGCAGCTGATTTTTTTTATGCTTTACTCAGACCTAGTAGTCTCATAAAAGTTAGTTTAGAATATGAAGGGGTGTCTTTGCTAAATTTCCAGTTAAATCTCTACTAGGTTAATTCTACCATGTTTAGGCCTCTTAGGTCTACTGAGTTTTTTCTGTCTTTATTGTAGACTGTGATATGATCAGGATCTGCTTGCCTAAATACCAAAAATCTTAGATAATAAATGCTTAAAATATAAAATGTTATATTGATGTCACTAAGACAATAATCACAGACTTTAAATTGCCTTCAGAGACTAGATCTGCACTGTCTAGGCAATCTGCAGCCAATATGCAGTTAATGAAATAGGCTAGGCAAAATAGAGCTTTAAGTTTAAGTATCCATCACATTTTAGAAAGTTTGAGTCAAAAGTATATAAAGTATACATTAATTGTTTCAGATTGTTCAACTATGAAAGTAATAAATTTTAGAAATACTACATAAAGCATATTGTTAAAGTGATTTTATGTATTTCTCCATACTTCTTTCCATGGCTGCCAGAAAATCTAAAGTTCCATAAATTTCAAGCATTGTGGATATAATGAATAATATTCTTAAGTTATGCTTTCCTCCCTTTTTTATTATCTAGTTTTTCAGTACTTATTTCTATGTCTGTAAGATATTGCACTGGGTATTTGTATGTACATTTTTTTCATCTGAAGCATGTTTTTCCATTATAAGTCTTTTAAGTGATATTTTCTTTTTTTATGTATTGATTTAAATTTTTAAGATCTCAATTAAATCTTTATGTTCCCAGAAAAGTCATTTATAACTATGTTAAGCTCTGGCATGAACATAATCAGCTGTCATGATGTCAAGTATGTATATGCCATGGTTCTATTCATACAAAAATGTTAATATTTTGTGTGATTCCTCAGTTTCCATTTTGCGAAGGACTCAAGTTGTGTCCTTTCTTTTCAAGATTGCGAATGACCAGAAATGTCAGCACTGTCACCTGCTAAATTGATGAAGAATTATGTCTGAAATAAAAACAAATTCAAATATCAACAGGAAAATATAACTATATTACTTTATATAGATTTGACGGCATGATAGGGAAACTGAGAAAGAATTTCTTCTCTTACTTTGAGTTTGTATGTAATTAACAGTCAAACCTCCTTATTTTTTGTAAAAGTATTCTTGTTTCCTTGGCCCCAAATCAGCCAAATGCATTACTTTACTAAAAAAGGCTTAAGAAGTCATAATACAAGAAGTCTTATCTGTCCAATTTTATCATAGATCAGCCATTTCTAGGATAACTGGGCAGAAAGAGTTGCTTTTGGACATTGGGCTTGGCTGGCTTGCACGGTAATAACTAACAACATATCTTTTATTCCAAGGACTAAAGTAGAACTGAATAAGCAGAAATATTATGAGTTTAAGAGTGGGATATTTGGTAGTAGATTATTGAATCTAGACCTTATTAGGATATCCTTGACTTTCCCTGTCTTCCCCTTCACTAAAGCCGAGGTGTGTTTTGTTTCTGATGGTAAGGGTACCAACATTTTCTTAGAGCATATATTAGAGACAGGTCTCATTTTGTAGTCCTGGAATTTACTGTGGAGACCAGACTGGCCTTAAACTTGCAGGGATCTACCTGCCTCTGCCTCTCGGTTCCTCTCAGGCTTGTGTAACCATGCTAGTTCTTAGATCACTTTCTTTAGACAGTTTTGCATTATATTTTTCCTGATCCTTCATGATGAAAATAAATTGTGTTTAATCCTTTAAAAATTAATTATTTAATTAAAAAAGAAAAGAAAATATTTCCCCACATTTTTTACCACTTCATATTTTATGGAGATCTTTTTCAAGGGCTTTAAGATTCTTTCATTTAAAATATAATCACTGGAGTATCCTTATATTTGGTAAGTTTTAATTCAACACATACAGATGACAACAATCCAGTGGCCATGCCCCATTACTGCTTTGTGTTATGATCCCACTGGCTCATAAGGTGTTCCTAATCTCTCCAACTTTTGCTCATAGTGGAACTGAAGCTAGTCTTCTACTGTTACTGTAATACTCTCCACTCTTGAAGGCATTTCACATAAAGTCTTTCTTGTCTATTTAACTACACAGAGTATTTTGGTGATAACCGGAGAACTGCTATGTTGATAATGCACATTTATCAGTATGTGTTTACACATGAATAGACTTTCATTCTTAAAAAATTAATAATACATTATATATGTAGAATTCTTTCTCTTGCCAAGGTATCTTATTTTTAGTACTGAATATAGGTCATAGTAGTAGTTAAAGAAACTTATTTAAGTATATTATTATGGTCTCTGTAATCTGTAAGTATTATTCATTGATTTATTCATTTTTATGTGGTTATGAGTGTGGTACATGAACATGTATCCATGTTCTTGTCTAGCGGCAAGAAAAGGATAAGGGTGCCTATTATTCTGTGCCTGAACTCTTGGAACAGATTATCTCACTGAATCTAGGTTAGACTGGTAACTAACACGCTCCAGCCATAATCCTACCTCTGCTTCACAAATTACTACAGCATTGAGGCTACAGACATGTATGTAAACAGCCCTAGCTTTTTGTATTGGTTATGGAGATCTAAAGTAATGTTCTTTATTTGTGTAGCAGGTGTTCTTCTCCTTTGAGCTATCTTCCCACTTGAATACCTGAATCTTAAAAAGCACATTGCAAAACATATTTTGATATGAGTATGTTCCCATTGAGTACATGAAAATGAAGCTTGGCATGGTTAAATATGTCTCCTTATGCCATGTAGGTTTCTAAATAAAGAATTTAACATTCTGGTGTATTGCTTCTACATGTTATTAATGTCTCTTGCATACTGGGTTTGTGTGTCTGTCTGCATTACTCCTGTGTGTATTTTCAGCTGTTTATAATTTTCTTACATACAATGGGAAAGAGAATTGTGAAAAGGCAAATACATTTCCTACAAAGAGATTTGTGAGAAGGCAGTTATATTTCCTACAAACTGCTATCCATTAGGGGAAGGCACATTCAAATTATATTTGATGTTTATGTAATTTAAACATTTTTTTATTATTTTTATATTTTTTATTGAAACTAGATTCCCCTCTAATACAATACATCCCAGCCACAGTTCCCACTCTTTTCCCTCCAAACCATAACTCACCTCTACTCTCTCCCAGATGTGCTCCCCTCCATTATCTGTTCAGAAGAGAGCAGTACTCTAAAAGACAACAGCCACACAAGACAAAACAATAAAAAAATTCCCTTATTTCAAGGCTGGACAAGTCTTGAGGTCACCAAAGAGCTGAATGACCCAAAAACTTATTATTTGTTTTTAACTTAGTTACAAGAATCTTATTTGAATAAAAAGCTAAATAAATAGTCATAAGATTTGTAAATAACTTTGTAATCCAATACTTTTGAACAGTCCTCATGGAGACATATTATTATCTAAACTGTATATTTTATCTGAGAAAAATGTACAACAGTGTCAACTAGTATAAGGTACAAAACATTCTGTATATTTTACTCAATAAAATATTACATTTTTGGTCAATAATTTGGAAATTTCTTCTGTAATTAATTTTGAAGATGCTCTAAAGACAGTCTAGTAGCTATGCTGATCATAGAACATTAACATAAATAATTCTAGAATTAGTAATTTGGTTTTAAAATAGTTTAACTTAAGTCTTCTAAGATACATTCTTTAAAGGGCATAATTTCTAGTCTCATCTACATTAACATTAACAAGACATATGTAAGGTAGATATTTATAGTTCTTTAGTGACATTATATACATTGAGAACTGCTTAGTAAGTTGCATTCCTTTTTTTTTTTAAAATTTTGCCATGGCATATGTCTAAAATAAAGCTGTTTCAGAAAAAGTCAACAGAGAAAACTAGTTTGTGACATTTCTGGTATATAAAATAAAGATTGAATGGAGAAGAGCAAAGACATACCCTGCTTGGTAAATACTAGAGTCAGGGAGAACTTATTTTGCTAGCATGCACAAAACTTAAGAAGACATCCACTATCAGGTCTCTGTAGTGCAAGTTCAAGATCTGCAATACTATTAGAATAAATACATATTCAAAGTTTACATTCCAGACACCACATGTGTCGCACCCTGGTGACATGTGCAGGGACTCAGAAATACATATTACCCTACTAAGCAGCTTTTTTTCAGTGACAGTGCTTCAGTGTGAGAGAGAGATCATAAATCTGGAGAAATTGCTGTCATTTTTTGCCCCAGTAGTGAAAAATATTCAAAGAACTTTGTATCAGTCAAAATTTCTAGTTTCTCCAGAGGAAAAATAAATTTATTAATAGGAGATTACCATTATTAGCTCATGGGGTTACAGAGAAAAATACCTTTTAGTATATGCTGTCCATAACTTAAAGAACCCGGAAACTTAGTGGTGTATAGTTCATCCCATGTCTAAAGGGCTCAGAAATGTGGGCAACTATTGAAATCTGTGAGCCAGGGATTCAACCACGCTCTGAGATGGTATAGCAGGAGACAGGAATGTAGCAACTTGTAAAGAGAACAAATACCTCTTTTTTTTTTCCTCTTCCTTTTCTGTGGTCTTTTATTCAAACTCCTGATGCAAATGCTAGCCTCTTCTAAAATACTCTCCCAGATGCTCTAGCAATTAGTTATTATACCTGTCTCAGTTTTCCTAGTCAGCTTGACAAAGAAGCTTAACCATTGTGTCACTGGGTTATATATATTCTTATTTTTGGGGCCTGAGAAAATGATCTCTGGAAAAAAAGTACTTTCTAAAGAATGAGAAAGACAGGGACAGAGAAACACACAAAGTAATAAGGGAAAAGAAAAAATGCTTTATAAATTTGCAGATAGGAGAAGATGAATATTGGAGAATGAGATGAAAATATGAATGAATTGAAAGTTAGAAAAAAAATTTTCCCTTCCTGATATCAACAAGTTACATTTTAGGTATAATTAAATCAGTAATTTTTACTTCATAATAAAAATATTCCTGGCAGAAAAGAAACCAAATATTTTGATGTTATTTTACCACTAGAAAAATTGAGATCAAGTGTGAGCTAGTTTTTTTTTCAGAATTTAAAATTATTAATTTAAATATTTTAATTTTTCTGTTATGTTTTATCAGCAACCACAATAATTTCTTTTTAAATTGCTATAAAAATAGTAATAAAATTTGTGTTTTTACTAATTTTTTTATACTTTAACATGCTTTGATATTCAATATTTAGATAATCAGGTCCTGTTTATTAAGGAAACTTCCTTATCATAAAATGTTTCAAAAATGTAATTATTTTATATTATTTCGCTTAAAATTTTTCAACAATTAAATTCCTTTAATTATTTACAAATAGTATCATTTTAGAAGACATCATATTCTGGCTATCCTGGAACTTAGCATGTGTATCACGCTGGCCTCATATGTAAAAAGCTCTAACTACCTCTGCCTTTTAAATGCTGTAATTGAAGACATGTGCCCCCATACTTGAAAAAAATTCATTAATTTTAGAAGACTCTGATTTGATGTTGGAGAGATGGATCCATGGTTATGAGCAGCGGTCACTCTTCCAGAACACCTGGGTTTGATTTCCATCATGTACAGTGAAGTTCACAGCCATCTGTATCTCTAGTTTTAGAATATCTGTGTCATGATCTTTTGGTCTCTAAGGTTACTGCATGCATGCAATGTACATACATACAGACAGACAAAATACCTGTATACATAGAATAAATCCTTTTTTAAAAGAATCTAACTTTTCTTATTTGGGTACAACATTTATACAGCAGTTGTATATTATCTCCTATTTAAAAAAAAAATCAGCTTCTTTCAGTGCTCTATGTATTCACAAATACACTAATTTAGAAGAAATTTGACAGGATCCATGGTGACCTGTTCAAACCTGCCCCATCTAGTTTTTACAGAATGATTAGGTGAACCATAGCATACTTTATTTTATGACATCCCTGTACATCCTTTCTCACTGTGTCAATTTACAACACAGGCTTTTGTTTGGTTTTCTTATGGTTATACTTTAATAGGCTTACTGGAGAGACATTTTCAGCAAACTTATTTATTATACTATGGTAAGTATATAACATCATTCTTGTAATGAGTCTTTTTCTCTCCCATGAGCCAGCTCCCAAATAATGACATGGATCCTTTTTATTAATCATAAGAGCTCAGCTTGGGCTTGTTTCTAACTTGCTCTGAAAACTTAATTTATCTCATTTCTATTCATCTACATGCTGCCACATGGCTTGTGGCTTTTACCTCTCATCCTACATGTCCTGCTTCCTCTATGTCCATGTGGTAACTCTCCCTTTTTTCTTCCAAGACCTCTCTCTGCCAGGAATTTTTTGCTTATACAGCCTGCTTAGATATTGCCCATTTAGCTTTTTATTAAACCAGTCACAGTGACATATCTATACACAGTGTAATCAAATATCTTGATACGGGTTCTTTTTAAACATACTTAATTTACATAATCTATTTGGCTGTATAAAGTTGCAATGAATTAAATGTTTATGCTTCCCTCAACTTCAGATGTTAACGTGTAATTCCCTAAAGACATAGTGTTAGGTTGTAGGATAACTGCAAGGTAGCTTCACGATGAGGGGAGAGTTCTCATGAGTGATATTAGTGCCCTTATTAATATAGGTAATAGAGAGTTTAAATTATTCTTGTTATAGTGAGGTTGCTATTGCTGTTATAAAATAACCAAACGCAATATGTGGATGAAAATATTTATTTCAACTTACAGGTTCATATTATAGTTTATCATCTAAGTAGAACAGGACGGAATTTGAGGAAGAAAACTAGAGACAGGAAATGTAGCAAGGCCGTGGAGGAACATTTCTTACTGGTTCTTCTTGGCTTGCTCAGCCTACTTTCTTTTACCAGACTGTCTGTCCAGTAATGATATTCCATGATGAACTGGACCCTCCCATATCAATCCTTAATTAAGACAATACCCAACAGACCTGCGCATAGGACAATTTTATGGAGAAATTTTGTCAATTAATATTCTCTCTTTGAAAATATGTATAGGTTTCTCTCAAGTTGGCAAAAATCAATTATTCAAATGAGGACTATGTATGGTGGAATGTTCTTTGTATGCTGTAAATAAAGGACTGTTTTGACCTATGTAGAGCACCATAGAAGTGGGTGGTGTATCAGAGGAAGAGATAAGCGGAAGGAGGGTGGAGTTAGTCTCCATCTGTCCCCAGAGAAGAACAGACATGTAAGAAATACAAAACTGGATCTGCCAGGAGTGGAAGCTGAACTAAGCAATATTGGGACAGCAGGACCTTGGGACTGCCTGCTGCCTGCTCAGGGAGGGGATGGGGAGTTGTGGAGAAGAAAGAATGACCTGATGTGGTGGGAGGGGGAAGGGACCTTGAATAAGGATATACAAGGATAGAAAGTGTGATTTCTTTGTTCATCATAATAAAAAATAAAAAAAAGAAAGAAGTACAAGTGAGCCACGGGCTGGGCCACGTGGTGGGTAGATTAGTAGATTACAAGAAATGGGTTGAATTAACATGAAAGAGCTAGCTAGTAATATGCTTGAGACATGGACCAAACAGTATGAAGTTAATATAGGTGTCTGATTCATTTCTTTGGGGGACAAAAGCCGCCATGGGCCAGGTCCAAACCTCGGGCCCAAATGGGCCCAGGAAACTTTCTACAACAACTATGTATTAATAGAAGTAGATTCTGGACACAGACCAGATCTTCTAACAGTATGTTCTTGGCCTTTCAACATTTATGCAATGTGAGGAACATGTTTCTAGTGTTTATAGGCCTTTTTAAAATATAGCAACCCATAGTAGCAGTCTGCATGTACTTAGACAGGAACTTTTTATACCAAATCTTTTAGCAACAACTTGAAATTGTTCTCCTACAGTAACTTTTGTACACCATAGGGAATTTAATTGCTGTTATCTCCTCTAGTAATTTATTCACCAGTGGGACAAAATCTCCTAAGAGTATTGATTGAAAGCCTGCATATTTTCTTAGCTGGAATCTTGTAAGTAAAATGTGCTTGCTGGGTGTTTTAAGGAAAGGCCAACAGAAATGCCATTTTCAAAATCAGTTGGTAAAAGAAGTGATTTTATGAAAACTTAATTGTGGACTACCTGCTTTATTCTGTGAGTAATAATTTATCATTGAAGAGCTGAAGGGAAAGTTGGACAAAAACTATTGAATATATATATGTATATGGACACATATATATTTAATCTTTCAAATGTCTCCCTACACACAGAGTATATCCAAAATATCCATAGGTGGGGAGCATCTTGGAGGAGTTGAGGGAAAGCAAACTGTAATTAAAATATTTTGTGTGAAAAAAATGTTCATTTCAATAACGAAAATAGTTTAAACTAAGGAAAAAATCATAAGTTACCTTGAGTTTCAAGATATATGTATGTGATATATTATTACATATTAAAAAGTCTTACAAATCTACCCAGCTATCAAGAAAAAATATGTTGTAAGGAAATATGCAAAGCATGAACAGATAAATACAAGAAGTTAAAATTTCAGATAATAAATATAATTGTATGATTAGGAAATAAAAGTGTCAGGAAACCATATACCCTATCAGTATGGGAAACAGCACAAATTGGACCCTGTGAATTATTAAAGAAAAAGGAGAACACAGAGTTGAGGAAGGATAAGAAGTGAGGACAGAGGAGGAGAAAGAAGGCTATGATAAAAATAAATTATAAAACCTGTCAAAGAGAATAAGCAAAATTGCTATATTAAAAAAGTATAACCTATAGTAACATATCACCACAATTGTAATAAAAATCCCATCTATGCAAAAGGAATGTTTAAGAGAGCAGAGTTCCTTGAAGGGTGGGACAATTAAACCTCAGGTTAGACCACTTCAGAAAAGGTAAGGGCACATAGTAAATCAGGGGAAGGGAACAGAAACATAAAGGCTTTAGATTTCAGTAAGTGGGTTGGAGTTCCAGATATACTCTTTAGCAACATGAAGCAAGTATGTAGCTGTAGTAGGCATTTGACACAGAATATAGAGGTGCACTCTTGGCATACTTTGATATTGTATGGTATTACTTGAATTCAAATGTTAGTTCTAAGAATCCCTCTACTCTCAAGTCTTTAAGCATGCCAACCTGTCAACACAGAAGCTAGTTGCATACAGCAACAGCTATTTCAAGATTTTTCTCTGGAACATCTGTCTGTTGCTCATTGCAAAATTCATAGATCTTTTTTGACTTTTCTCTGCTTTATTTTTTGTCATATATTACTTACCATTGCTGTGCTTGTACTGATTTAGAATTTTTCACTTAGTTGTTTCTCCTTTTTACATGGTATGGATAAAGAAAAGCATTATGACACTTGGCTTATTTCATAGGAGAAGAAGGTGTTTCCCAAACATACAAATAATAATAGTGTGTCTCATGTTTTCCTCTACCCATACATAACCATATAAAAAGGAAATTATGAATTCCCATTTATAAGTAAAGGCAAAAATAAAACAGAGTAACTTTATTTTTTCTTATGGGTATCTTTCCTCAACTTCTCTGAGATTCCCGTTACCTTTCCACTGATCAGAAACTATATTCTTACTGTCTCTCATTAGATGAGAGGCATATAAATACAAATAATAAAAGGAAATAAAAACAAGCAAACTGGAATACTACAAAAGAAACAGACAGAAGAACAGGAGCCAAATAAAAAGCAAAAGATACACATGTTGACACAGAGACGCATATGTTTATATACACACACACAGAGGGAGAGACAGAGACAGAGACAGAGAGACAGAGAACACCTAATCCCACAAAACCAGAAGCTATAATACAAATGCAACTGTAAGGTTAAAACATGGCTACTTTTCTGAAAATTTTTTATTAGCTCTAAAAGTATTATTTAGCACCAGAATCTATCTTTTTTTTTGTTGGTTTGTTAATATAATCTTTTTTGAAGGTGTCAACTTCTACCATTGTGTGGTTTTAGCTGAGTAATGTTGATTTTATAAACTTGGTTGTCCTTGCTTTTTGTGTATAGATGTTTAGAATTGCAATATCTTCTTGGTGAATTTTCCTTTCCTTTGATAAGTTTATATTCCTATTTATCTTGTTACGTTTTGTTTGAAGACTATTATGTCAGATATTAGGATAACTACAGCAGCTTGTTTCTTGAGCCCATTTGCTTGGATTTTTTTTTCCATCCCTTTACCCTAAGATGATGTTTATTCAAGTTAATATATGTTTCTTGGATGCAGCAGAAGGACAGATACTGATTCAAATCCAGTTTGTTACTCTGTGTCTTTTTGTTGGAGGAATTGAGACCATTGATGTTATCACTGAACAATGGTTGCTGATTGCCATTACTCTGTTGTAGTATGGATTCACTCCTTGGTTTGCTTGTCTCAGATTACTCCTTGTATTTTCCTCTTTTGGTTTTAATTTATAAAATAAAGTCTTTTTTTATCCATGTATCCTTCGCTTTCCCTCCCTTCCCTCCCTCCTCCCCATACCCTGTTCCCTCCCTGCAAAAGGGCAAGAAGTCCCTAAATAGGTCAGCTCAGCATGACACATTCACTCCAGGCAAGTTCGATTTTCTCATCCTAATATCAAGACTGTGTTAGGTGTTCCTCTGGAGGGAATGGGATCCAAAGTGCCAGTCCACACATAGAAACACAGTCTGATGCCTCCCCTTGAGACTCATCATACTACCCATGTCAGTGGATAGTTGCCTATTCTTGGAGGGCTTAGTTCCTTTTCCAGATGGTTCTCAAGTGGATGTTCTTGATTCATTGAGCTCCCCAGAGCTCCAGCCAGCCATCATGGGGGAATTTTCCTCATAGTCCCTATCCCCTTTTTTTAATCATATTTTTATCATATTTTATCATATCATATCCAGTGAGCTCTCAACAGGACCAGAAGCTCAGCCTAGTGCTCAGCATGTATCTCTGCCTTTACCTCTATTCAATGTTGGATGTAGGTTCTGTGATGACACTTAGGGTGGTTATTCATTTGATTATAGAGGAAGTCCTGTCTAGGTGACACTTTCACTATTCGTTGGAGACCTAGCCAGGGACATCCTGTTTGTTGCTGGAAGTTTCCCCAGCACCTGGTCTTTTTCCAACCCCACATTGGTTTTCTCTGTTAAAATCTCCACCCTTTTTTTTTTTCTCCCTCTTTGTTGCTCCTCTCACCCAATCATCTCCTTCTGTCATGGCTTGTTCCCAAACCTTCTTGGTTGCACCCCTTATGCTTCTTCTTAGTAAGGTTAACATTTTCACGTTGAGGTTTTCTTTCTAGTTCCTTTTTGAGAGTTCTATTTGTAGACAGATACTGCATAAATTTGGCTTAATTATGGATTTTCTTGCTTTCTTCATCTATTGTAATTGAATGTTTTATTGGATATAGTATTTTGGCTAGTGCCTGTATTTTTATAGATTTTGTAGAATATTACCTCAGGCTATTCTTCCTTTAAGAGATTTCATTGAACAATCAAGTGTTATAATATTAGGTCCTTCATTAGATTTTCTTTTGTCCGTTCCCTTTAATATATTTTCTTTGTTCTGCTCCCTGCTCTTTTAGACTTTCAATTATGTGTCATAGGGAATTTCTTTTCTGATCTAGTCTATATGGTGTTTTGTATAATTCTAATAATTCTAGTTGTTTGATAGGTGCACCTCATTATTTAGGATATATGTATATATACATATATATGCATATACATATATATATATAGTGCGTGTGTGTCTCTCTTTCTCTGTCTCTGTCTCTGTCTCTCTCTCTCTCTCTGTGCATGTAACCTAAATACACTAAATACAAACCTATATTCAGGATAGGGTAGTTTTCTTTTATTATTTTGTTTTAAACATTTTTTTGTGCTTTTGCCTAGATTTCCTTTCCTTCTATTTCTGTTATTCTTAAGTTTAGTCTTTTCATATTATCTCAGAGTTTCTGAATACCCTGAGGTATCCATTTCTTCTATCCTGTCTCAGTGTGTGAGAATCTCTTTTATCTCTTATATTCTGTTGATGAGGCATGCCTCTGAGGTGTCTATTCTGAGTTACTAAATTTTTCATTTTCAGATTTAGCTCGATTTTCATTTCTTTTTGATTCCATTTCCCCTCACACATCTTAAACAGTTTTTTCATATCTTTCTACTATTTGTTTGTGTCCTCATAAATTTTATTAATGGATTCATTCATATGCTCTTTAAGATCATGATCATATTCATAGCTGTTTTGTAGTCCTTCTTTTGTATTTCTGACATGCTGAACTGCTGAGGGCCTTTTGAATAGTTTCAGTTTTAATGGATATGTATTCCCTAGGCTGTTATTGATTGTGATTTGACTCTCATGTCTAGGCATATTGGTTTGAGATGATTGTAATTCCAGCCACTGTTATCTGGTCTTGTGTTGTGTAGGTGTTTTTTCTTCTTGGTTTCTGTTGCCCTTCCTGGCTCATGGAAGAGTGTGTGTGGTGGCTGTACATAAACTGGTAGCAAGTGGTTCTGAGGTCCTGCCAGGTTTGTTCACTGGTGGTTGCTGTTCAAAACTACTTCTAGGTATTTGAAGTTTGTACTAAAGAGTGAGGGATGGGCTAGAAGGAGGTGCTTTAAGAGGATCCATAAGAGGATATACCACAAGGATTTATATAGAGCCATGGGATTAGTGACATGGTGGCAGAGAAGGAGGAGAAGCTACAGCTGCTTGGCTACTATAAAGATGATGTTGGAATTTGAGGAGAAGAGTGACTTCTGAAGATTGTCTACCTGATTCTGTCTATGGTGCTTCCCAGAGAGATGGTGCTTGCGACAAAAGACTGGTGTGGTTGAAGAAGGCTGATACCCAGGCTGGCATAGTAAATTCCCAGAAAGCACCTGTAGGATGTTTTATATTTTAATAGCAACCTAGTGATATCTTCAATCTTTGTTTCACCTATAGCTACTCAATATTATATGACTGATAAGACCACTTTCTTACCATAGCCCATGCTCCCAAGTCATTTCCCAAGTGATCATATCTCTTCAAACTGCATAGCTTCTCTAAGAACTTACTATATTTTTGTTTTCCTGGTGACATGTGAAAACAAGTTGGCTGACACTCTAGTCATTCCATTCTAGTGATGCTGTGAAAAATTCTCAAAGTGTCCTTTTCTCTGACCCATTCGCATCTAAAGTTTACTCACTGATTCAGCCTCAGAACCAGCTCACATTTATCTTCATGGAATAGAGCATGCCAGCCTGAAGTGAGCACTCTTTCTTCTGAACTCCTGCAAAATTTATTATCTGAATAATTCATCTGACAATGAATCATGTTCTTCTCTGTGGCATCTCCTTTATAATTGTCTGTAGCTGCTATTTAAGCATTTTCATTACTCTGTTTGCATGCTTATATCTTTGCATTCTTCTAGAATACAAGATGCATTTCATATTCTGATAATTTTTAGATTTTAGCTTGGAAATATCTTCTTGAGATTAAGCAAACTTCACTGGTTTGACTTATTTAGAATTATACAACTACTTTCATATTTTAAATATTTTTTGTTACTTGAATATCATGAATGTGTCATTCACTCCCTTCAAGAGCCATTATTGCTTGGATTCATTACACCTTTCTGTGTCACAACTTTTATAAATGGCCAAAAACCTTTAAGGATAGTAAAGTTTCTTTGTGTTACTAGATCATAGGGAGGAATGGCAGAAAGCAACAAAATTATATGAGTAATATTTAGAATAAAAATTTACTTGAAAAGTACAGAAATGATTCCAGTAGAAATTTATTTGAATTAATAATTTGCAAAACAGATACTATTATCTGAGAAATCATTTGCTTTATTGATAAATAAAATTCAATCTCTGTAGATAATAAAAAACCTGTTTTTTTTACATTATGCAATGAATGAGTTAGTCATAAAGTGCAGTAGAGATATGGTTCCTCAAATCTAGCATTACCTTCTTGTAGGTAAGGTTAGATAAATAGGTTAGATGGTAAAACAGTTAAGAGTTATACTTGTGATAAACTATCGAAGGATGTATAAATTAATTAGTACTGGCCTAGATATAATTTATAAATTATATAAATTTGTTGTATATCTCCTTCATAGTATTTGCCCTTTTAAATATTTATTCATTGAAAAAGACATTCTGAAAGTCTTTGATTACCCAGAATAAGGAGACATTGAAAATTTTGTTAAATCAGTGGCAATTTATGCTAATTTTTGTAGAAACAGAATAATGATAAAGGTAAAAAATCCTGAAGTTCTATTCACCAGTGTAAAGTTGCCTGGAACTAGTCTGTAGATAGAGAAATAATTATAGTGGTTTGAAAGAAAATGGTTCCCATAGGAAGTGGCACTCTTCTTTGGCTGAAAACTCATTATTAAAAGATAGTGTCTCTAAAGATCATGAGCAGCTAAAACTAAAAGAAACAACCCCCCCAAACTATATAGACTTCTTAAAAGAAATAACCCCTTTAATAGTCTGGATGATGTAAGCAAAAATCGGCCCATGGAACTGAGGCCCCTCCCTTCCCAACGAAAGTGCAGAATGACATGGGCAACCTCAAGTCTGATGCAAATTGTGGAATGAGACAATCATGGATACAGAAGCAAATATTGGACATATGGGCAGGACGGAAGGAGAGAAGTCCAAATATGCCTGTAACAAGAACAGAATTTAAAAGGAAAAGGAGAGACCTGTGCTGGGAATCTTTTCATAAATATCATATAGGGACACATGGGAAATCTATTTGCAAACTTAAAGAATGTACTGAGAATGCAGTTTAGAATAAAATTATATCGCTTGAACACCTGCACATTCAAAAGGAGACAGGCATGCAATGTAAAGTTTATATAATCAGCTTTATGTATTCCAATAGCAAGGAAGTGGCATGATTAAGAGACGTGTCCTTGTCGGAAGAAGTGGGTCACTTTGAAAGTGGGCTATAAGGTCTCTTTTGCTCAAGTTATGCTCAGTGTAGTCCTCTTCCTGTTATTTGTTGGTCAAGATGTAGAATTCTTAGCTCTTAGCTCCTTCTTTAGCACCATGTACTGCCATGATGATAATGGCCTAAATCTCTGAAACTGTAGGCCACCTCAATTAAATGTTTCCTCTATAAAAGTTGCTGTGGTAATGGTGTCTCTTCTCACCACTAAAAACCACAAGACATAATGGGACATAAATATTGAGAGTTTAGTTCTTTATAAATTGGACTATTAGTTGAGTTTTAATCATTAAACAGACAATATATGTTTAATTCTGTTAAAATTTAAATTTATTTATGTGACATTCACTGAAGCATTGAAGAGAATTACAGCTGAGCCAAGAGTTGATGAGTAGTGCTGTCAGTTATTAGTTTTTAATAAGATAATGGTTGTTTAGCTACCCTTAAAAATTACCACAGTTAAGGAGGGTTACGTGTGTGTGTGTGTGTGTGTGTGTGTGTGTGTGTGTGCGCGCAGACACACACACATGCATGCATGTGTGTAGTAATCCTGAAGAACTGTAGAATCTTGCAGTCAAGAATCAATGTAATCAATGTATTAAGTCAAGTAGAGATAAAATTTGACCAATGTAAGAAAGAAATGATAATTGTAGACAAATGAAATGAGATAGCAAATGTTAGTTCTTATGTGAACTAAGAAATATAATCTGGGGAAAAGTAAACCAGACAAAAATCCAAAAATCCTTTATACCAAATAACTCTTTAGATTATTTCCATACTTGAGACTTAAAGGTAAGGTACATATTTGAGAGTGTGTATGTGTGTGTGTGTGTGTGTGTGTGTGTGTGTGTATGGTATATATTTGTGTATAAATGTTGGCACATGTGTACTAGTCATGTGGTGAGTCTATTTTCCCCAATATCTTTTTTGAATTAGTTTCAAAAAGCAGGGTTGGTCTCTCTCTCTCTCTCTCTCTCTCTCTCTCTCTCTCTCTGAATTTGAAAATCAATTTTTGTGCTAGAATAACTGCTTAGAAAACCATGGTGAACTCTACATATCTCAGACCTCACTCATCCTAATCTTTCAAACATGGATTCCAGGGATCCAGAATTAGGTCCTTATGTTTACACAGCATTCACCTTACACACAAAGCCATCTTCACAGCCCACATTTGGTGATAGTTTTAGGAGTTTTGGTTTCCAGATGCAGCTTGAGTGGTGTCAATTCTCAAGTGTAAGTCTTTATAAAAGCTCAGAAAGCCAGTCAGTTTCCTGATGATGATGTCCTTATTCTTGGTCATAGCAACTGGCTACAGATGTAAATTGAGATGTTTCTTTCAAATTTATTTCATGTGTTTTCTGATATACATATGATTTTAGTATATAAAAGTGAGGTTGAAAAAGGCATGAATATTGCTTGGATGTTATCTTAGAAACATTCCTATCAGATTTTAAGGCTCATTTCCTTTGGTAATCCATTGACATCTTAAATTCACATGTTTCTAATAATATGGACTCTTGACTCTTATTCTTCTAACTGCTACTGCTGATGCTCAGGGCCTCATCTTACACTATTGTCTTTCTGGTTATAGCTGCACTTTGATTATTTATTTAATCAATAATTATTCTTTGCTGTCTTTGTCCCCCTTTGGTCTTTTGAGGATAATTATATATAAATAACTTCAAATAATGACTTCATATATTTACTAAATATTCCCCATATTCTACTCTTTTGCTAGTCTATTGGAATGATCTGAGTTGTTCTGAGAAACACCCCACCTTTTCAGCTGGAGACTCATCTGTTTTGGGTATTCTAACAAGGCAGAAAAACTGGACAACAGGGTTAACTTAGTTCTCTTCCGGGTAGTTTTCCTTTCTTTAGAGGGCTACTGCATGCTCATTTGCTATAATAAAAATAGTAGACAACGGGCTTTTGCTTGCAGTTCAGCTCATTTTAGGACAACAATGGTCATTGCTTTTATTTTGTGAGCTACCTCAGGTAAAAGTCTTGCCAATTGCTCCATTCCCTTCATATGAAGAAACTAAAGAATGACCTGAGAATTCAGGAGAAATTTTTAAAAAGTAGAAATGTAGCTTGGGATGGAATTGAGGGTGGATAGTTAGGAAGAATAGAGAGTGATCTAAATATACTATATTCATGTGTTGAACACTTACAATGCAACCCAGTAATCTACACAGTTAATATAGATTAATAAGACAATCTTTAAAAATAGTAACCTGTGTGCAAGGTTTTATCTGTTGGTATGTAGTATATCATAACCACTTTGCAGAGTGTAGTTATGCTAGGAAGAAAAACTTCCATTATTTTTGCAAGCCATTTATAATACAAATCTCAAGAATATGCTAAGAATTCAGGTCTTAAATAATTCACAGAAGTTGGTAAATGATTAAATGGAATCGACCTTAAATTTTGAACTTGGACTAGACTTTCAGAATTCTTGCATAAATTTTTCTCATAACTCTCAGCATTGAGAATGTTCTATTTTTAGAAATGTGGAGGACTTAGTAGAGATAATGGTTATAAACTGAGAGCAAATCCTAGTACAACTAGTCAGTCATGTTAGAACCCAGATTCCTTTTATAATTTTTATTGAAATAGATTATTCTCTCATTCAGTCCACCCTGACCACAGTTTCCCCTTCCTTCATTCCTTCAAGCTCTACCTCTCCTTCTCTCTTTTGAAGATCCATTCTCTCATCTTCAGAAAAGATCAGGCCTCTAAGAGAACAGCCAAATAGGACAAAACAAGATATAATAAGACATGGCAAATACTCTCATTTTGAGGCTGGGAAATGCAGCCCAATAGGAGAAAAACAGTCCCCCCAAAAGAATCAGTGATACACCCATGCCTACTGTTAAGAGTCTAACAAAAGCATCAAACTAACAGCCATAACATATATGCAGAGGACCTGGTATAGACCCATGCAAGCCCTAATTTGTTGTTACATATATATTCCCAAATATATAAATCCTACCCACTCAGGACATATAATGTTAACTGTAGGTATATATTTTCAGAGTTGACTATTTGGTGTAAGGTAAACAATTGGTAACCTCTTCCATGGGGAAGAATAGTTCTGCTCTTAAAATTTATTATTAATTTTATACTTTTTAATTTTCCTTTTATTGAAAACAGTTTCTTTCTCATACATATATCCTGATTAATTTCCCTTTCTTTACTCATTCTGAACCCTTCTTTCCTCCCCTCCCCTCCAGATCCACTTGCTTTCTGTCTCTCATCAGAAAGGAAAAGGCTTAAATAGAACCACTCATAATAAAACAAAGTATAAGAAGATAAAACAAAAACCATCACATCGAGGCTGGACAAGGAAAACCAACAGAAGGAAATGTGGTCCAAGTGCACGCAGAGGCTCACTCATTTATACACTCATTTGTTTCCCAAAAATACTAAGATGAAAACTATATCTATGCAGAAGTCCTGATATAGACTCATGAAGGCTCTGCTTCAGTCTCTGTGAGTTCATATGAGCCTTACACATTTACTTCAGATGTCCTCATTGTTTTGGTGTTCTGAATACCCCTGGCTCTTACAGTCCTTTTGTCTACTCTTCCGAGAGTTCTCCTGAGTTCTAAGGGGAGGGAGTTGATGGGGATATCTAATTTAGAACTGTACATTTAAAGGCTACTTTCTCTCTCCATATTGTCTCAGTGTGGGTTTTGCATCTGTTCTTGTCTGCAGCAGGAGAAAGCTTCTCTGAAGATAAGTATATAAGGTACTAATCTATGAGTATGGCAGAATACCAATAGGAGTACATCTGTCTATCTATCTATCTATCTATCTATCTATCTATCTATCTATCTAAAAGCTGTACTGTTTAGCTTCACCCTTGGTCTCTAGGGTATCTAGTCTCTGGTTCATTGTCCCTTAAGCAGTTTCAGGTATGGCTTCTATCTTGTGGAGTAAACCTTTAGTGAAATCAAACATTAGTTAACTACTTCCATACGTTCTGTACCACCATTGCCATGGGGTAACTTGAAGGCAGGACTGATTGTAGGTCCAAGGATTTGTGGCTATGTTGGTGTACACATTTTTCATTTGCCTACAGAGTACTTTTCTGCCACAAAGACACAAGAAAGTAGGCATAAAGGATGCATGTACACATCCGGTGGAATTCTTCATGTTTAATGAGTTGTGTGGGTATTTTCTTCAGCAATGAAACCCCACTTTTAGTTTGCAGAAAGTAGCCACTTGTCTGAACAACAATCCAAGATGTTTGGGGATTTCCATGTGACATCTTTGCCAACAACTTAATTGAATAAAACTAAGTTCTGGCTCACTTCATTACAAGTGAGGATTATGCTTATTTGTTGGTATAAGAGTAAGAATTCAATGTAGTAGCCATAGATTATGCTGATTTAGTAAAGTTATGATTTAAGTTCTCTGCTCAGATCAATAACTACACTAGTCTGAGGTAGTTGGCTATGTTTCCAGTATAAAGCATAATTTTACTCTCATTGAATGAATCTTAAATTCAATTAGATATTGGTTACCACCATAGTATACATGCTGCTAGTATACCTTTTAGGGTTATTATACTATGCCAAATGTTGTTATGGTCTATGGTATCATAGTTTAATAGGACTGTTGTTTACTTTTATATTTCAGAAACTGTCACTTCCATACCAAGAGTGCAACCATGTGATATAGCTATAGTAATAGTCTATAATGTTTTTGAGTCTCATTGATAACCCTTACCAACAACTTAAAAGAAGGCTTGTTATGCCTGGCATCAGGACTTCTTTCATTTGACAATTGACTCTTTGGGAGATGTTGTCAGTCTAGATAGAAAATTTTGTTTAAACTATGTATGTGTGTCTGTGTCTGTCTGTGTGTGAATAGTTAATACTATGCTTTTTAATTGCAGCCTGTCATAGTACTAGCTGTTCTGAATGTTAAGCATTAAGCAAAAGCTCCCCTGTTGATCTAAATGATATGTGATTAGGAATACAAGGAGGAGTTGCAAAAGAAAAGGGTAAATGTGTGCTATGGAGTTCTCTACCATCAGTTTAAAATCCAGCTAATGAAAACTAGGGAGGAAGGTGAAGGATTCATTGATCCAGAAATCACACTACAGAGTTTATCATATGCATATATAGTATGAGAGTCACCAAGAAAAGAAGTCAGTGGGCAATGGCCAGAAGAGGATCCTAGTGTACCTGTGTATCAGTAGTCAGAATCCTTGACAGAAGAGATATTGTCTTTTTTTTTTAACATTGTTTTAATCAAGTAATGTAGCTGTTTTGAAACAGTAAACTTTTTAAGACACCTCAATAGAGCAATGAATGATTTATTACTCTTAAAACCCAGATTGTGTGAATTCGAATCCCACTGGTTTGGCACCAGACAGAACAGTGGCTGAAGCCCAAGCCCCTTCCTTCTTCAGTGTTGAAGATCTGATTGCAACACCTCTAAGACAAAGACAAAATCTTATCAGCCCAAGGCAGAATGTGCTCATCTACTGAGAATATCAGAAAATGGTGACAAATGGATGGTTGGGCCATGCAACAAAGAATCTGAAATTTAAGAGACAAATGAGTTTGCAAATACCTCTTTGGTTGTGACACTGCACATTCCCGTTACCACTCCAAATATATGGCTCCCATTCCATGCTCAGCAGACTCAAGGTTTTAATTTTTATCAAATATTCGTATCATTTCAATGCAAAAATTTTATATATTTATTAAAGTCTTATAATCGTTGTCTTATCAACATTCTTGTTATAAGCCAAGACAAATCGCTGAGAAGACCTGGGCAAAACCACACACACTTAGGTGGAGCAAATCTATCTGGTTCCAGGCAGTGTTTCTAAAAAGAATATTGAGATCATCTAGCTGTAGGAGATAGGAGGTAAGAAATATAATATAAAAGAGGATTGAGTATAAACTTTAAAACATGAGACACAATCACTGTTAATATTAGAGGCTAAGAGAAATTAGATACTATAAAAATATATATGATAAAAGCCCAGAAACTCTCTGCATGTTAAGGATTAAAACATCTTTAAAAAAAAGAGGAGATTTGACACATATCTGAAAGATATTACAACATTAAATATACATAGCCTTCTCAGCTAAAATTAATGAGAGACATAACTGTTACTAATATCTGAAGGGTGTTAACAGGAAGAATAGAGCATAATTAATTAGCACCATACCAGTAAACATAATTAGGAATAATGGTATGCAATTAAGAAAAGGAAAATTTAGTCACAACAGCATGGAAGTTCCTCTGTGCTAGTGACATCTATTAAACTGTGGCAATGTTTCCCAAAGCAGTTGGGAGGAATCCTGTTCCTGGAAGCTCACAGAATAAAAGAATCCATCCTGCAAAAAGAACACCTCTCAGTGACAATGACAACAACTTCACAGGGATGCTGTGGAGTTCTGAATTCACTGATTTTGTGTTTGTTTGATGGGGGTCTTGGAGAACAGATTCAAGCACCATGATTGCTATTGCTAATTCCTGTTGTAGTTTACTGTGTGTGACTGTACTGTTTTGTGTACTTATAGAAACAAGAGCATTGGTGCAAGAGCTAATAATAGCACTGCATTCATCTCAATCCAAGACTTGAAGGATTTTTTTCTGCATTTCAAAGGTGAAAACTGACAATGAGAAGGAACTTTAAAGACAATTAGTGTTTAGTATTCTTTTCTTCCATCTGAAACATCTTGGCAAACTGCTTTTAAAATTAGATGGGGATTAAGCAGCCATCTGTAGTTGGGTACAAGGAGGGCAAATGAGTGAGACTGTTCAGGCTTCACAATTCCAAAAGACTGCCTGCAGATGTGCTACAGGAACACAGGATTCAGAAGCCTGTTAGTGAAACCTCAGGTTGTTAATTGGAAAACTGATGGTAAAAAGAAAATGTTAAAGGGAACTGAATAGTGATTTAAAAAAAAAAATACAGTTTGTTCTTAAGAATGCCAGGGCTCCACTTCAGTCCTGATGCTTGAATAACTTATCAGGCTTGAAAAACAGATTCTGGCTTTCACACTGAGTGTGCACATTTAGGGAACTGTGGTTGGCTCTAATGTAAATATTATTATTTGACTGATTAATATAAAAATGGCCCTTTCTTTCTGTTTTCCTTTGAGGTACTGACAAGAAAGTGACCAAGGAGATGCATGAATTATGTATTTCAGAAGACAGATCTACTAAAATTGAAGATGAGAATACTTGCTTTATGTTGTCTTGTACTCTCTAGACAGTGGATATTTGCTTCTATCAGTGTGCTTCTATTAATTCATGAGGCCTAGCAGATTTCTGTTTAATCTTCAAGGCACAGAACTGTGTTCTTCGCTCCTTTGTCTCCAGATAGTTTAGCTTGTTTCCCAGAAACCCAATGATTTGTGCCTCTTCATAGGGGTAAAGAGCAAGTAGAATGGTTATGATTTGAATAAACATAAAATATATCTACTAAATTCATGCGTCTTTTCCATCTAGAATGACAGAGAATTTCAATTATTTTAGACTCATTTTTTTGGTGAAGACACAATCTACTACTGTATTATTTTGATATATAAAAACTTGTGACTGATCAGGGTATATATATATATATATATGTATGTATATACATATATATATATTTTCTCTATTCTTTTCTGCACACAATTTCATTGTAACTGGAACATCCCTCCCTCTCCTCCTCTGTTCTCTGACTCCTACCTCCCCAACCATGCAGTTTTTATAGGTTCTTTTAAGAATCAAAATGGTTAAATGTCTCCCAGGAGCTTAGCTTGTTGTTTGAATCATAGCAAGGTTTAATATATGTTTCTTATTTTCAGACTCTGGCTATGACTTTATTTTTATGTTATCTATATTGAATAACAGCCATACAGTATCCTAATATGGTAACAATTACTGTCTTGTGCCAAAAATTAGGACCCCAAGCAAAAGAAGCAATGGAAAATGCTTTTTATATAAGGAAATATAAAGCCTAGGGTTGGCTTCCCCCACTTTGCTGTTTCACAAGAAAAGTTCACAGGAACAGATTTGCTCAGTGAGATTTCAGCTAAGTCTAAATTTGATTTGCAAAGCTGAAGCCCTGTGGATTCAAAAGAGCCATTTCAATTGTTACTTAGAAGTTTACATATTTAACTGCCCAGATCATGTACACGTGTCATTAAAGTATGTAAGTAACTATCAGTTTGAGGCTTGCCAGAGCAGGCCATTTGGTAAAAGTGTTACAAGGATACTCATGTCCTATCTAAATTGTGACAGTTAATTAACCCTTTCCCTACCTATTAGATTCCCTCCTCTCTCCAGTGTGTCTTTATTCTTGAAGTGCATGTCCTTTCATCTTTTGTTGACTTGGTTGAAATAGAGATATATTTCATTTAAAAAGGCATCTTGAGGAACTTGAAAGCATTGTGCTTTGTAGAAAGAAGCATGAGTGATAATGGGTAGCAGTTACAAAATTGTATTTGAGAACAATCCACAAAAATGAGTTTTACCTAGTGTTAACAAAATAGTATTTTCCAAATAATTAGAAATGAAATGTTCTATTTCTCTTTTTCTTTATTCTTTGTATCCTGATTTATTCTGCTAATTTCAAATCCCTTTAATTTGGATGCAACACAAAAAAACAAAAAGGAATCAAAAAATTGAATTAGTAATGAGTTATGATCAAAATACTATTATGGTCATTGAAACTATATAGAGATGGGCACATATAACTATTATCTATTTCTAATTATAATTAATTATCTGTCACTAATTAGAATGAATGATAAGTTTTAAAATGAGAACTTAAATATGAAGAAATCATGTGAAACAAAAATTGGAAAAATATAAAACAATGTTCCACCTCAAAATGTTTAAAGGAAAATAAACAAGTGTGATCAATGATATCTATAATTCATTTGAGAAAGTCCACTTGAGAGGGAGAAAATCTTTATTTTTTAAAAAGTCATTAAGATAGAAAGAAGAGAAATAAAACTGTTCCCATTTGACATTGAAGAATCCCTGTCTCTTAGCAGAAAGTATTAAAAATAACTAGGTCATAAAGATGAAAATGTAAAATGCTGTGATAGTAGCTTCTTATCTTTAAATGAAATTCTAATTTGACTGTAGCACAAGGAGAAGGAATGAATACTGTATGTTTTCTCATGAGAGCTGTCAAAATGATAAAAATGAATACTCTCTAAATCAGCTTTTCCATGGACAGCTGGTTCATCATCATTAGTATGTATATCCTTATTAATATCTAGGCCACTCAGTTCTGTAAGACTTAGATTGCTGTTCTTTGAAATTTAGCTCTGTTCTAATCAATTGCAAAGAGCTATATACAAATATCATGGTATAATGAGCAGAAATATATGATTATTTGTTCTTATTTCTTCTGTAATGGAAACATATTGAACAGCTTACCATTCTGTTCTAAATGCCATGTTAAGATCCTCTAATTCTTCAGAGTATTCCTTTCTGTTGTCTGCCTGCATTGCTGAAGATCTATTTCCTCAGCTTTCAGAGGATCACAATATACTCAGTTATTTGGGATGTTTTTACAGTGGGCTTCAGGAGCCTTCCAAGAACTCCAGGTTCTCAAATGAACTGTATTAAAATTATCAACCATAAGATCAGATTACCATCTCTCCATCTTATTTCTTCTTGTTATTGTAAAACCCTAATGGGAACTACAAAAATAATGAAAAAAAAATTCAGCTTATGTAGCTGATTCTATGAATACATACATTGAGGCATTGACAGATGCAGTTATCAAAGGACACAACATGGATAGACCAGAAATTTTGGTTTAAAATAGTAGAAATCAATTGCAATAACAGATACACTTGTGAACATGACTTTGCACTTGTAAATATACTCGTTTGTTTTGCCAATGCTGGAATATAATTTCAAGCTATTAGACTCTTTAAAGTGAAAATAGCTTCATATGTATTTCTTGGGGTTTTTTCTGTTGGTGCCAGCCAAATCGTCACTGGGATAGTTAGGGGCAGGCAGGCACTCAGCTGAAGATATAACAAAACATAGGAAAGCAAATCAGGAGGGACCCCATGGTTTGAAACCATAAAGACCCCGAGTTTACTTCTGAACATTCCTATATACATTTTCAACTCAGGATTAAAATAAACAAGTATTTAAAGAATATCTTGAGAAAACCCTGTGCCTCCCTTGAATCAGGTAGCAGGCAAGGCAGCTTCACTATCACATCATGTCCTTCCAGCTATTTTGGACAGTAAAATAATGAATTCTTTTCCAGGGGCTTAATCAGACTAGTCCCATGGTCATGGTCATCAAGACTAAAGGAATGCGCAAGGTGAACTCATTTGGACTCTAGAATAGCTAAGTCACTGTGAGCCTTGTGCTCCGCAATCAATATGAGAAGCCGAGTCACTGTATGAGCTCCTATATTTCTCTATTAATCAATTGATCACTTGGGCTATTTCAGCAACAGGTTGTGGATCAACGCTCCACCCCTCTGATAAAGTGTAAAACTCAACAACGATTTTCTACTTTAGATGGTTTTCCTCAAGTTATTTATTATTATTTCTTAGTTTACAGTGCCTTCTTTAACACTTAGAAAATCTCCAGATTCTTTGTGACAACTGCTTGCAACTCCCTCATCATGCCCAGGTCTCTTTCCATAGCTTAGATTTTAATACCAAACCAAGAGCACAACATGCTTTTATTTTCTCACAACCCTCTAGAGACATACTTGGTCTGTATTTGAAGATTATGCCGATTTTCCTCGTATTTTGAAAGCATATCACACTTCAACCAAGCTGAAGATACTTCCACATAGACTCTGTCTGTCCTTTTTGTGTTACTATATTTACCTTTGCACTTTTTATTTTTTGTCATTGTTGCTCCCTAACACAAATGTCTAAGTTCTGTTTTGCTTTGAGGCTCTTATTTACAATATTTTCAGAGAGATAGTTGGAATTTCTCATGAAAGAAAATTTAAAAGTCACTGTTTAGAGGCTATCAAAGTAGAACTTATATGACATAGATTAGGTAAGAAAAAGAATATCAAAAATAATAGTTACTCTTCACAATAGGTTAAAAGGAGAGAATACACCCAAATGTTCTAAAACAGGTGCTTTAAATGCTGTAATAACCCAGTGGGAAATTTTTTATTGTCTGTAGAGGGAGGCTGATAATGGGATATGTCTGATGCCCTAAGTTATTTATGAGATTGTAAATCTTCCCCAATGATCATTTGAGTTTCCTAATTGGCCACCTATTGAAGTTAGGCTTCTATCTTGTCAGAGAGCCTGGGAAATAAGAGTGCTATCATATCTCTTCTTTCTATACTTGTAGAAGCACTTCCAGTTCTGTGAGAAGGAAGGATATTTTGCTGCTTATTAAACTCTCAGGAAGATAAAAATCTTTGCATGCATTCCGAATAAAAAGTAAAGCATTTTCTAGTCATAATAATGAAGACCTATGTATGTGGAATTGATGATATGTTAACATAGTCTTACTGGGTCAAGATTCATCAGAAGACAGGAAATAACTAAGAGAACAGCTCAGAATTTCTAGTAATGCACACAATTAAATTTATGGTATAGTCACCATATGCATGTTTATTAGTCAGAGTTTAATAGAGGAAGAGACTTCATAGAATGTATGTGCAGATATCTTTATGATACTTAAAGTATTAATATATTTTACATACATACACATGCACACACACACAAATTTACCAGAGTAGCTTATAGGTTGTCTCCTCTATATCTAGTCTAACAAAGGCTATCTACAAATGGAAAGTCCAAGAATTCAGCTGTTCAATCTGCAAGGCTGAATGTCTCAGATGGTATTCAGAATATGTGGAATACTGAAGACTTAGCTTCTAATGTCAGTGAATGAATGAACTTTCTAGCAAAAGTAAGGGCAAGCAGATGAAAATGGCAAGCTTCCATTTTCCAAGTCCTTTATGTAGATTTTCAGTAGAAGGTGTGGCCCAGATTAAAGATATATTCTCCTGTCTCAAAAGATACAAATTCAAAAGTGTGTCTTTTCATTTCTAATTTAATTAAGAATATAAATGTATTCCTCGTAATGTATCTGAACACTTGAGTTTTAGTTATTTCCAAACACAGTCTAGTTGACAACCAAAAATAGCCATTACTACATGTCTTTTCTATTGTGATGGGCAGCCTTCAGTCATGGTCATGGCCATGTGATTTATGGAGGGAGAAAATATGATTTTGATAAACAGCCAGCAGCTTCCATAACAGGCTAGTCTTCACTAGTATCTATGGTCAACTGACAACTAAGTATGAAAAGTATTAAAGTTATTTTAATATTTTCCATCAACCTAAAAGTATGTATGAGTGTTCTCATTGACAAAGTAGAAAAACTTTCAAAGTAGTAACACTCAAAGAACATTAGTATAAAAATCCTCTCCTGCCTGTGTTTCTATCTGATAAAACATACATAGGCAAATATAAAGTGTGTGTGATATAGAGGCAAATAAGGACACTCAGTTTTCTATTGGATTATTTATTCTCATAGCAGATTATCTTATGAGTACAACATCAACAAGATTGCAGGATGCCTACCTTCTGTTACAGTTTCTCCAATGTAATTTTACCCTTCTAACTGCTGTTCTCTTTTATCTCTCGGTCCTATTCTTAGAAAGCCTGTTACTCTCAGGTTACTCTAACCTTTCCTAGTTAATGCTGTTGATTGCTTTTACCCTTTGCTCTTGGAGGTGGGGTTGGCTAACAACCACACCCCAAATAAATTACATGAAGTCTTATTGTTACAAATGCCTGCCTTAGCTTTTTTTGTTTCTTGCAAGCTTTTCTTATCTCCTATATCTTTTTTTTTAAAATTTATTTATTATGCATACAGTGTTTGGCTTCAGGCCAGAAGAGGGCACCAGATCTCATTGTAGATGGTTGTGAGCCACCATGTGGTTGCTGGGAATTGAACTCAGGTCCTCTGGAAGAGCAAGCAGTGCTCTTAACCTCTGAGCCATCACTCCAGCCTCCTCTTTTATATCTTTTGCCTCTGGACTTTTACCTTTCTTTCTTACTCTGTGGTTTGCTGTGTAGCTGGGTAGCTGGCCCCTGGAGTCCTCCTTTTCTTCTCTTTTTATTCTCCTAACTTTTCTTCCAAGATATATTTTATATTTATTTTCTTTGCCTGCCAGTTCTACCTATCCTTTCTCCCGCCTAGCTAATGGCTATTCAGCTCTTTATTAAGGTAAGAGCATTTTAAACAGCAAAGTAACAAAGTAAAACAGCCTCACAGAGGTAAGCAAATTCAACATTAAAAAAAATGCAACACATCTTTGCATTATTAAACAAATGTCCAACAGCATAAACAAATGTAGCACATCGCCAACTATTATTACACAGCAATCTAGTACTTTTTAAACCTTCGACTGCTATAACATATTTCAGCATTTAAACCATGTAAATACCACAAAAGATAAAAATCTGGACCCTGAATTTTATACTTATCAATTTAACCTGTTTTTTCCAATGTATTTTAATCACGAAAAAGTATAAATAAACAAAGGAGCTTAAAAAAATGACAAATAAGACAGAGTAATAGAAAATGTAGTAGTAGACAGATACTAAACAACTGTTAGTATTTTGTCTTGAATATTTAGTTTAAAAAGTAAGAACAAACTTATGCAATTCAAAAGAGGGTTAAAAAGTCTTTCCAAGCCTCCCTAAATTCCATGCAGTATCTATTTTACATATTATTACTCAAAGTGTATGAAGTTCCTCTTTTGAATGATATGTGGTGATTATCTGCCACAGGGGTATACTGTATAACTTCGGATAAGGTTTTTTTTATTTATGCCCAAACATGATTATTGCTCAAATTTTCTATCTCTGTGACTGTTTATATATATCCCCGGAGATAATTGAACTCAACTGCAAAGAAAGAAGCTGTTTCCCATTTAAACCAGACACTGTAGTAATATGCTTGCAAATAAACACAATTACATAACTTATCAGTTATTTTTCAGTCCCTTTACAGAATGTACAGTTGCTTCTAGCAATAATATAGACTGTGTTGGTAGAATTCCTATGCAATTGTATGCTGTAATGTTGTGTTACAATGAGATTTTAAGAAAATAGTAAACATAAGAAATACTATGTTGTAAATCTACATCATGACAATGCTTCATAGAATTTGTGACTCTGATTCTGTAAATGTGTGTGTGTGTGTGTTCATGCAAAATTATTTGTTGTGTTTTATTCTACCCAATGAAAATATGGAAGCTAGATAATACAGAATCATCATTGGGCATCTGTTCTAATCCACATGTGTTTTTATGCCTAAAGCTTAAAACCAAACATCTTGAGAGGGGTTGAAGTTTTATTGTGTAAATTATTTCCTCAGGCAAAACTTGTATTAACCTAAAATAACAAACTTAGTAGGGAAGACAGTTGAATGATGTAAAATATCTCAACAGTATTTCCAAGAAGATGGGAGGAGTGGACTTCATAAGCTCTAACTCACACTCTACGTAGAACCAACTCCAAATGGAACAAAATCCTTAATATAAGACATGAAACTTTTAGAGAAAAGGGGAAGAAAACAAGATAATAATTACGGGTAAAGACTGTCTGAATATTGCTCCATTACTCAGGAATTAAGGCCAATAATTAATAAGAGGACTTTGTGAAATTAAAATGCTTTTGGTTAGCAAAATAAAGGATTATGTACAATGATGAGGCAGCCTACAGAATGAGAAGAAATCTTTGCAAGATATACATTTGGTAAAGTTTAATAGTTAGATCATACAAGAAACTTAAATAAACCATCTGAACAAGAAGTCAATCAAACCAATGAACCAATGAATCAGTAGTCCTGAAAATACACATTATATTTTTTTGTGATTTCATTTTCCCAAAACAGAATCTCACTCATTGGAAAACAGAGTTATAAGTCTCTGAGTGAACTGTTCATGATTTCAGAAAGAATCTTTTCTAGCAAAAAAAAAAAAATCTTTTCTAGCTAAGCTTGAGGACCAGATTAACATAAGGATATAAGCATCAATATTGAAGATGCAGATTGACTTGTGTCTTTTATTTGTCTATATTTTAATTGAAAACATTTCATATAATATATTCTTGTCACACAGTTCCTCTTCTCTTCTCTCAGATTCTCCATATATTAGTATCCACCAAACTCCATGCTTTCTATTTTTCTCCTTAGAGAACAAAAGGAGATTAAGGGGATACAAATTGGAAAAGAAGAAGTGAAACTATCTCTATGTGCAGATAATATGATTGTATATATAAGTGACCCACAAAATTCTTCCAAGGAAATTCTACAGCTGATAAACACCTTCAGCAATGTAGGAGGATACAAGATTAACTCAAAAAAATCAGTAGCCCTCATATACACTAAAGATAAAAGGGCTGAAATAGAAATAAGGGAAACATCACCCTTTATAGTAGTTACAAATAGTATTAAATACCTTGGAGTAACTATAACCAAACAAGTAACATCTATTTGACAAAAATTTTAAATCACTGAAGAAAGAAATTGAAGAGGATATCAGAAAATGGAAAGCTCTCCCATGTTCCTGGATAGGTAGGATCACCATAGTAAAAAATGGCAATTCTACAAAAGCAATCTACAGATTCAATGCACTGCCCATCAAAATTCCAACACAATATTTTTCAGACCTTGTAAGAACGATACTCAATTTTATTTGGAATAACAGGAAATCCAGGATTGCCAAAACAATTTTGCTCGACAAAAGAACCTCAGGAGGCATCACCATCCCTGACTTCAATTTATACTATAGAGCTACAGTAATAAAAACAGCCTAGTACTGGCATAAAAACAGACTTGTGGATCAGTGGAATCAAATTGAGGATCTGGGCATAAACCCAAAGCCTATGAACACCTGATCTTTGACAAAGAGGCTCAAAATATTCAATGGAAAAAAGATAGTATATTTAACAAATGGTGTTGGCATAGCTGGATGGTAGTATGTAGAAAAATGCAAATAGATCCAAGCCTGTCACCCTGCACAAAACTCAAATCCAAGTGGATCAAAGACCTGTCAACATAAACCCTGCCACTTTGAACTTGATAGAAAAGAAAGTGGGAAACACACTTCTACAAATTGGCACAGGTGATCACTTCCTAAATATAACACCAGTGGCACAAGCACTAAGATCAATAATCAATAAATGATATCTCCTGAAGTTGAGAAGCTTCTGTAAAGCCAAGGACACTGTCAATAGGACTAAATGACAGCCTAAAGAATGGGAAAAGATTTTCACCAACCCTACAAGTGATAAAGGATTGATCTCTAAGATTTATAAAGAACCAAATACCTTGAATAACCCAATCAAAAAATGAGGTTCAGATCTAAAAAGGGAATTCTCAGCAGAAGAATTACAAATGGCTGAAAGTCACTTGAAAATGTGCTCATCATCTTTAGCCATCAGAGAAATGCAAATCAAAACAACACTGAGATATCACTTGACACCTGTAAGAATGGCTAAGAAAAATGACAGCCTATGCTGGAGAGGGTGCAGAGCAAGGGGAACTCTCCTCCATTGTTGGTGCATGTGTAAGCTTGTTCAGCCACTCTGGAATTCAGTATGGAGATTTTTCAGAAACTGAGAATCAATCTCCCCAAGGATCCAGCAACACCACTTCTGGGTGTATACCCAAAAGATGCACAGTCGCACTCCAATGGCATTAGCTCAACTATGTTCATAGCAGCATTATTTGTAATAGCAAGAACCTGGAAACAATCTAGATGCCCCTCAACTGAAGAATGGATTAACAAACTGTGGTACATCTACACAATGGAGTACTACACAGCAGTCAGAAAAAATGATATTCTAAAATTTGCAGGAAAATGGATGGATTTGGAGAATATCCTGAGCAAGGAATCACAAACCCAGAAAGATAAGTAAGCAGGGGATGTACTCACTCATTAGTGGACTCTAAACAAAGAAAGAATGCAATGCATGTCCAAGCTGGAAAACACAACCACTGAACAGCTTGGGATGTGAAACACCTTGAACTGACCCCTTGGATCCTACTCCCCCTAGAGGAACACATGACTCAGTCTTGATGTTGTGGGGAGAAAACTGGATTTACCAGGAGTGGAGGCTGAACTAAGCAATATTGGGAACTTGAGACCTTGGGATCGCTTACCCATGGGGGTGATGGGGAGATTTGGACAGGAAAGAATGACCTGATATGGTGGGAGGGGGAAGGGACCTTGATTAAGGATGTACAGGGAAAGAAAATGTGACTTCTTTATTCATAATAAAAAAACAACAAAAAAAGAAAATCAAGTCACAATAAAAGCTAACAGAAAAATATGGGGAAAAGTACAATACACACGCACATATGTACACATGGATACTAAGACAATAAAACCTATAGAAAAACTAAATCAGAAAACATGCTATATAATCAATAAAGTAAAATATGCTCAATCAATTCATTATTCTAAAAATATCTCTAAATACCATTAAACTGGTTTGAGTTGATTATATGCTGCTGGATGTGGTGAGTCCTGCCTTTGAGTCTAGTTTATATACTTGTTGAAACTATTAGAGAAAAATCTTTTCCTTTGTGCACAATGGACAACTGGCTAGTGACTAATGTCCCCTTATCTCTCTCAGTAGTTGAACTCCATTTTTCTTGGAACTGTGCAGGCCCTGTGCACAGTTCAGTCACTAAACATTCGTAAGTAGGAGGTTCTTCTCTAAGCCATGTGACCCTAGAGCCAAGTTTATTGTTGACCAAACTGATGGTTCTGAACTTGAATTCCTTTCTGTTCAGTGGGCCTCAAATTTAATCCAAAAACAGTTGATAACCTTCATGCCACTGTTGGCTCTGGGCAAAGTTTAAATGGCGCCTTGACATTACAACCAGGAGTTATGGCTTCATTGATACCATTTGTGTCCTTTATCCTATAATAGTCTCTATAGTTTTCTCCAGCACTCTGAAAGTAACTACGTTGGGAAGGAAGATTTCAGAACAGTTGCAACATGATTGCAGGATTTAATTAGCTGTAGACCAGCCTGGCTTTGTCTGTGGATCTTACAATTTCTCAGGCCAGAGAGTAAGGATGGTTAAAAGGTAGACTCAGAGTACTGATCATGTTCCTTGACTAGTGGGATTCTTCATCTCTTGACCATGCCATTTATTCGCTAAGAATATACTCAGATCTCATGCTTGCCAATCTAAATTTTATGAGAATGTAAAGTAATTTTTCCTTTAAGATTTTGGATTTAATAAGACACAAAGTACTTTATTTTTATTCTTCTACAGCGTGTACTGATTCAACTTGAATTTAGGAGTCAAATTTTCTTCCAAGCATTTACTTTAATGATGGAGAGATACTTGCAAAGAAATAATTTTTATGATTCAAGTTGATTGTAGATCCATTCGCTATTCTTCAGAAAACCCATGTGATCCAGTACAAATATGAGAGAATACAGCACTGAAAACTATTTTGGTAATTTCACTGAACCTGATCATATAATTTTATTTTTTTTCTTATTTTATTTGATTATTTAACTATTTTCTGCATAGTCTTTTAATAAAATGCATATTATGGATTTTTTTCATTGCATTTTTTCTCCTAGCCCTTGTTGTATAGAGGGAATTGTTAGTTAAAAATATTTTGATTAAATGAAGCAATTTTTCACACCATATTTCATAGAAATTGTCACTAGAAAGAATAGCTCAGAGTCCAAAATCCTATTCACAGTCATATCACAGTAACCAGTATTCTTCTCAGATACAACAGTGCAATCTTATATTTTAATGTTTAAGTGATAAGCACATAATTCTACTTCTGTTGAGAATTAAGGAGAGAGAAGCCCTGTAATGAAGTACTGCTGTGGAAGAGAAGTTAGTTTTAGCTTTTGGGATATTTTAATTGGTACTCCTATGATAACTTTCCAACTCTCAGAGCCTTTCCTAATGAGAGATTTTCTGGTTGACCCATTACCTTCTTTTAGCATGTAGCTAATGTATCAACTCAGTTGAAAGCCTTCTTTTAAAGACCAAGGCAAAAATCTATCAGTTTAATACAAATAAACTCCCTTGCTTATGGTAATCCAAATGTGTCCTGTTTCTTTTAGTTTCACTTAAAACTAAAGCCAAATAAAGCAGATGGTTAATAACAGAATCCTTAATTGTTCTGCAGAGATGCATAAAACAGAAGATGTTTCTTTGATCTATGCAAACTCTTGGTTCTGATCGCAGCTTTAAATATAACCTTAGGCTCTTTTACAAATCGTAGTATGGGACTTCTCTTGGCAGAAAACTTTATTTTAGCAGTTGCAACTTTTCTGTTAACTTTAAACATTTGGGAGTAATGCTGTATAAGCTAAATTCAAGATGTTATTTTTTTCTATTTTTCTGGAGATTAAATTTTTAAAACATGACAAAGATTTTTTAAAGGATTATGTTCTTGTAGATATAGCTGCATATTATTTTGTAAATTTCTTTGTAATGCTATGTCCCCTGTGACTGGTGTACATAGATAACAATGAAACAAACTGTTTAATTGTTACACTTCTAAAAATTTTTAGGACTTTATCATATGAGTACTGTCTTTCAACAATATATAAATTTTTAAGAGCTAAAATATTCAACCAAAATTAGATGGATTTTGAAATCACAACATCTGGAAATGACTTCATTCCAACACAAAATTTGAGACTAATAGTGTAAAGGCTGACTTCAAAATTGTTACTGGTTTGTTGAGTGGCATTAATATCTCAGAGTTAGTACCAGTGGTAATGAAAAAAATGGAATAATCTGTGTAGCAAATCTGGTTTGATTTTCCCAAGTAAATTGTAATTAATATGCCAAGAAGATCAGTTGTCCAAGTGCTATAGCTATGAAATAGCCTCCTCCCCTTTATCATGAGTATCATGCAAGAGGTACAGGTTTATACAGATTCGATTTACTCCAGTTTAATATATCTAAATATTGTGAATAAGCCAAAAGTTCTGGTAAAGCATATAAATAATTTGACAATTCACATGGAAGGAAAGTAGAGACTAATATCTTATGGATGTACTTAGGATATTCCTCTACTCTGCATTAATTGCTCTTACTTTGGAAAATGAATTCTCCGTTAATCTGACATTATCTTTTCTGAGCAGCCATTTCTTTATTTTTTGCATCTTCCATTTTTATATTTTCTCAATATCTATCATACTATGTTACATTGATTTTGGAAATCAATTTGGTTTGATTAATTTTGGTAATTAAATTTAAGAATAAAAACAAAAGCAAAGCTGAGAATGCAATTTGGTAATAATAACTTTTATAATATAAACATATAATACATTAACATCTTTCAATTTTTGAATTGTCAGGGATAGAGTTAGTTTTCATTTTATTTTTGAGATTATAATGAATTATATCATTTCTTCTTTCTCTTTTTTCCCTTAGACCCTCCCATAGGTCCCTCCCAACTCTCTAATTCCTGGCCTCTTATCTATTGCTGTTACATTTTTATATGAATTTATGTACATACATATTCTTCAATATAACCTTCTCAGTCTCTATAAGCTACTTTTATACAGTCTAAGGGCTGGTTCCCATTAGATAACTTATTGTTGTACTCTTCCCTGTGGAACATTATTTCTCTCACATTTTGTTTTCCTTAGTTGACTGTAGTATTGGTATTGGCTTGAGGAAACTTGGTTGAATATGTGCTTATAACTAGCTGTTCTTTACATCTTATATTGAGCCTCTTTCAAATACTCTTTCAATACATTCACTCATTCTTTCTCTGCAATCATTTCTTCATAGATCTTCCATTAGGAAATTCACAGAACTGGTGTTTGTTTTTCTTTTAGTCTTAATTTATTATTAATTTTTGAGAGTATAATACTGCCACACTTCAGAAAAAGAGCCATTAAAAACACTAGCTGAAACTTACCTGAAAGCCCCTTCCTTAAGGACTAGCTTTTATGATGCCATGTAAGCTTTCAAAGGGGAAAAGCAACCAATGGGTTTATTTAGCTCTGACATCTATAAACCAAATCAGTGACCACATTGCACAATAGTTCTAAGAGCACAGTAGTAGCATGCATACCTTGGCAGTAGTCAACAGCTCTTTAGTGGAACTGATGATTCTATAATGTGCCCTGACTTTCCCATGAATAAGAGGATTATTTGATACTTGCATCAGTGTTACTTTGCAGGACTTATTTGATCCTCAGTATTGATGTCCTAGTATCATAAAAATCATTTTTATATTTATGTTTGAATTATCTGCTTCTTATTATATTAACATTGCAAAATTTACATTTGTTAAGGTTATTAATTATAGTATCCCATTTTTAACTTTTGGAATATGTCCCTTTAAGGTTTTCTATGTGCACTTGAACTCTTACAGCACTGTTTAAAAATTACACTTTACAAATGCTATTAGTCTGGATATTGTACTCACATGTCATCTGTATAGTGAGAATAACAATAAAAGATTTCTTTATAAATTTCCCCCACTAGACAGCCTGTGAGTGCTCTTACCTGAAATTAGTTCACTTTTTCCTTCTTTAGTTTTAGCTCCAGCTTGGGTTCTCTTTGGTGATGTCATGTACTACAGACCATTAGAGCACTGCTGTAAACTGTGGTCTTACTATATCATTTCAGTGTCAACCTCTCTAATCTATGTTATTTTCTAGCTTATAGTTTATGATTTACCTTGACTAATGCCACTTGAAGCTAAGTGTCACCCTTCTGAAAATCTCAAAGATTTTAAACTTTTCTGTTGGAATCGGCAAATTCCACCAGCCTGACTCACCCCCTGCTCTGTGCTTGTACCACTGCTGCTGAATGTTGTTGGAGAAATGAGAAAGAACATCATGTTGGTGTCATAATCGTCGATTTGTAAAAGGCTTAATTTCTCTGTAAACTGATTTTCCCACCCAAGTCTTTTATTTCATAAGTCATCAAACATCTAAGTCTCTATACATTTCAGCTTGGTTAACTTGGCTTCATTTGGAGAGTGAAGGCATCACATGCATTACCACATCTGTATATTTATAACACATAATAAACCTTTGTTCTGGTTGTATAAATCGAGACAAGTGTCACTCTAATTAATGTCCAGGACAAGTTCTTCTGTACGTAATATTAGTCTATTCATTATCTGCTCTTCAAAGACCTTTCTGCCTCTACTATCTCCAGCCTCCCTTCCATCAGTGCTTCCCACTTCAAAGGAATGGTTTCTTCAGAGGCAGTTGTTTATATGTGCTGTGTTCACATCCTTTCTTCTTCGTACTCTGTGCTCACCTCACTTCAGCTCCATCACCTTGTACTTCGTGAGTTCATATGAACTTTATGTGGCAAAAGTTAGCAATTCTATACATAGTGCAGAGCTGAAATGACAGCAGATATTGACCTGTTGAGTTTTAGAAGCTAGGAGTCCAATTGTGAGCAGGGCATTTCTCCTTTGTTCCTCATGGACATCTCAGGTGAACTTAATCCTTACTTTTTCCTTCTGTTGAGAACTACTCATTCTTGGATTGGTGTCCTATATCTCATTCCCTTTCTTTACTCCGTGTCAATCATCACTTCAGTTTCAACTTTCAAACCCAGTTTTCCTTTGGAACCTTCCTGGAAAGACCTTTGGACTAATGTTTTGCTCATCAGAAACCCTGCCTTATGTGCTACCATGATCCATGTTTTGAGTTGTTTTATACTATAATGTAGAGATTAAATGTAGAATGTGGAGATTCTTACAATTATTATCTGGATTGGTATTGGAGTTGCAGGAGTCAACATTTAGCCTATCACAGTGTTCTAAAAAAATATGGTGTGGATACATGGATGGAGAAGACTTTATTGTGTGAATAAAAAATAATTATAAAAAGAGAGGAAAAAAGAAAGTCAAGAGGCTGTTATGAGGTGATCATAAGGTGATGTGAGTTATCATGAGGTGGGGTTCAGTCCACACATCTTCAAAGCCCATGCTCTCCCTGGTACATTTGGGCAAGCTCTCCCTAGCATACAGGCTCTCCTTTTGCTTTTCTTCTCAAAACTATAACTCATGACCAGATTCTCTTTTATGTAAACCAGGCAGTTTTATAAAATGTAACGTTCATGCTTTCACTTGAAGCCTGCTCTTCGGTCAACTATTTTCCCTAGGAAAAAAACCAAGCTAGAAAGACACTTGGCACTGGGCAGGGAACAGAATTAGGACAAAGGCACAGCATTCTCTAAAATATGCTTTTTAAATGGAGAAAATGGACATTGTTGGCAAAAGAAATGAATCTGGACAGTTTGGAGTCAATGTATTCTAGATCAGCCCTCAAATTTTAACTGATCCAAATGTCAATCGTTGCCTAGAATGCCTATATGCCAGACTCCTCAGAGACACAAAAACAAATAAAAAAGAGGGAAGTTTTTATTTAAACTGTGATTCTTAAGCTCAATTTCTGACATAATTAACACAAGTTCCTTAGTCTCTTATTAATTCCAAGAGGAAAAGGATTTGATTTAGAGGATGATATATGGAAGCTTATTGGAGTTAAATTTCAAGATGAGAATATAATTTCCCCTATTACTCTATTGTAAATTTTACATACCCACATTTCACTGAAAGCTTAGAAATGGAAAATATACACTGTGTGTCCAGAAAGCAGGGTTGATAATCTGAGTTGCTTTCTGTTATTCTAAATAATGTAGTTTCTGATATAAAATGAGTTTTAATCCTATACTCCTTCCCTTTCTAATAATAAATATATTTTACAGTGTTTCTTAACATTATTAATAATCATTAATATTTTATCGTTGCTTAGAACACTTAGTAAATAGCAGGCAGTACAGTGAAACAGAAGCACTGATTTGATCTTTAGTGTAGAGATTGTGAAGAAGAGATTGGAAAAATAAAGGCTTTTCCTGATTGGGAAACTAAATGTGTACAGCAGATGAGAGAAAAAGATAGTGTTATCGGTAGCTATGTTGCTGCACATATGATTAGGAGTATTTGATACCCACAGAGGAGATATCACACGTAATGTCATGAGGAGAAGAAAAAGTCAATGAAATTGCTCCTATTACTTCTTTTCAAAATCACATGGTGGTTGTCAAGATGGCTTACCTACCAAGGATACATGATGGCAAGCTGGTAATCTGAGATCAATTCCTGGAGCCAACAAGGCTGACGGAGAGAACTAATTTCAAGTTGTCTTCTGAAATATTCTTTTTTTAAATATTTTATTTATTTATTTATTATGTATACAATGTACAGAAGATGGTACTAGATCTCATCATAGATGGTTGTGAACCACCATGTGGATGCTGAGAATTGAACTCAAGACCTCTGGAAGAACAGTCAGTGCTCTTAACCACTGAGCCATCTCTCCAGCCCCCTGAAATATTCTTATACACACTGCTATGTATGTACATACACATAATATAGATAAGTAGAAAGTACCTTGTGGATCTTGGCATAATTACTGAGATACAAGAATGCCAAGGCTTTCTTAAAAAGAGAATGATGGGCTTAGTGTTAGATATAGTAGAATGTGAAGGAATTGAATTACTCAAGTGAATATTATCAGAAGACCTGGAGACCTTGACCTTTGATGCTAAATATGTAGGAAGAAAGGTCTGGTATTGTAGCTTGTGAACATAATAAAATATTCAGATTTGACTGATTGTCAGAGAAAGTATGTGAAGTGAGGCAAGAAGAATTATAAATCTTAAATCCAGGATCTGTAAACTGTTACTATAGAGACAAAAACAGCACATATTTAGGTTTTTGCAGGCCTGATGGCCCCCACTGCAACTACTAAACTTTGATACTTGGGTGTGAAAACAGCTCTGAACTGTAGGCTGTTAATTTTGTAAATAGAATCATATTTGGCCAATAATTTATTTTTCAGTCTAGCCTACAACTATTATTTGTAGGCACAAAGAGGATGAAAAAGACGGAATAGAGAGAGGAAAATACCAAAGGAGAAATTCAAAATGGTAATGTGATAGATACAAGAGAACAAGGAAGTACTAAAGAGGGTGTGGTCTACAGCTTTAAGAAAATAAGCAGACTTTGAGACTATTTAACAATCTATAAGTGACATAGAACTTTATATGTCAGAATAAATTACTAAATTTTAAAGTTTAATGCACATTTGGAAACTTGATTATCTTCACTTATTTTTACAATCTTAATGTATATTGCTTTCTGGATATCATATTATACAAGTTTTACATTCTCTGAACAGCATCTTGGGTTGTTTTGTTTTGAGGGAGAAGCTGTGATATTATTTTAAATTGTGTATATAGCTCTTTAAGAGCTAGGGTCAAGAAAGTGATTCTATTTCCTTAACACATATTTGCAATAGCTTTTCCTTGCTGGGGAGGAGATAAAGTGATGGGGAGAAGAGACAGTGACTGGGAGGGGTGGGAAGGGGAAGGGAGTTTGAACAAGGGGATACATGGATAAAAAATATGACTTCATTCATAATAATAATAAAAAAGAAATAGCTGAAAGTAAGGTGCAAAGGATGCTTCTATAGGAATCCACAAGGAAGTTCCAGATATGACTCGAGCAATGCTGTAGAAGATGCCTGTACTAGCCTATAGTCAGATTGATGACTACACTAATTGTCTTTATGGAATCCACATCCAATGACTGATGGAAGCAGATGCAGACACCCACAACCAAGCACTTGGCTGAACACCTGGAGTTGAGTTGAAGATAGAAAGTTGAGACTAGAGCAGCAAGACTAGGATTAAAAACATAATGGAGAAAACCACAGGATCAGCAGACCTGAGCAAATGGGAGCTCACCTACTCAAGACTGACAGCTGGAGAGCCTGCATAACCCTCTGAATGTGGGTGACATTCGCGCAGATCAAGGTGTCAGTAGGCCCACTGCCTATGGGAGTTGATTGGGTCTGGGGCGGGGAAGAAGATGGGGAGAAGCAGGAGAAGTGGTGGGAAGGGGACAGTTGGAGGGTATGTAAAAGAAAAAAAAAATACCTTCTTAAATAAAAGGAAAAAAAGCTTTCAGCATTTCATATTTTAAAAGTATATGTTCAAAGAATCTATCTAGAGAGTGATTAAATGTTTTTTTTTTTTGGGGGGGGGAGTGTCCACAGCAAGTTTTATAATTTATTTATTTATTTATTTATTTTTATATGAATAAAGTCATATTTTCTATCCGTGTATATCCTTATTCAAGGTCCCTTCACCCTCCTACCCCCTCCAGTCACTCTCTCTTCTCCACATCTCCCCATCTCCTCCCTAACAAGGGCAGGAGGTCTCAAGGTCCCAATATTGCTCAGTTCAGCATCGACTCCTGGCAGATCCAGTTTCCTCACCTTAATATCAAGATTGAGTTAGGTGTTCCTCTAGAGGGAGTGGGATCCAAGGTGTCAATCTGAGGTGTTTCACATCCCAAGCAGTTCAGTGTTTGTGGCTTGCAGCTTGGACATGCTTTGCTTTTTTGCTTTTTTGTTTAGAGTTCACTAGTGAGTGAGTACATCCCCTGCTTATCTTTCTGGATTTGTGATACCTCACTAAGGAGGATATTCTCCAAATCCATTCATTTGCCTGCAAATTTTAGAATGTCATTTTTTTTCTTACTGCTGAGTAGTACTCCATTGTGTAGATGTACTACAGTTTGTTAATACATTCTTCAGTTGAGGGCCATCTAGGTTGTTTCTAGGTTCTTACTATTATGAATAATACTGCTATGAACATAGTTGAGCTAATGCCTTTGGAGTGTGATTGTGCATCTTTAGGGTATATGCAAAGCTTTTAGGTCAACTCTAGGCTAGATACTCTGGGTCCTGTGCATGAAGAACATGGTATCTCCAGCAAATGGGATTTACTTTCAATGTTTTAAAGACAACTAAGGGCAGCTGCAATATCCTATACTACTTTGACTATCTCTAGATTAATCCTGACCAACACCTGGTGCTTATATTTGTTAGATATTCTATGACTCTTTGAGCCAGCACTTTCAACACAGATGAGACAATTTCTTTTATAATATATATTTATATTTGTACACAGACTTATATGTAATTTTAAGTAAATAAATGACAATATGCTTCCATTATTAACTTTCCAGATACCCTCACCTTTATTTTGCCCTCCATGCTTTCTTATAAATGTATTTACTTCTCACTCCCTAACTAAAAGCTTGTAATAATGACTTGTTTCCTTTCTAATTCCCTTCATTTACTTAAAAATTTTACGATTTCATTTTTATTTAAAGATGTGTAGAATTCCATGGCGTATAGTATGACAAAACTAACTCCAAATGGATAAAATATCTAAATATGAAAACTGAAACTAACAAACTTCTAAGAAGAAACCAGAGGCAATACTATACAGCACATAAGTGTAGAAATAATAGGACCCAATTTGCTTAATAATTAAGGTCAAAATTAATAAGAGATTATAAAGGTAAAATGATTCTGCACAGAAAAACTACCATCTACTTAAGAGGAATTCTAGAAGAGAATCTCTACCAACTATATATACAGAATACATAAATAAATAAAAAACACCAAGGTGTAAAAAAGTAATTAAACCATTAAAAATGTAAGATGAACAGAGAATTCTAAGAAGAAGAAAAAACAATGGCTGTTTACTGCCTTTGAAGCAGCCTCATTATTTGAAGTATTCCATAAGCAAATTGCAATGCACTGTAACTATTTTTGTCTTTGCATTCTCAGTTTATTTCTTATAACACTTTATGATCTTTCACTTCATATAGCATACCGTTTCACCTTAAAATTGCATTTAATTGTTTAATAACTAATTTCTATTATTTCACAATGTTTGTGTGCATATACATACATATGTGTGGTAGAGATGGTGGAGACAGCAGCCCTACCATTTCCCTTTCAGCAGCCTTCACTTTTCTCTCTGTACTTCTAGTTTCTGGTTTTAGTTAAGTGTCTCTTATAGTTTAATCAAGGATTTCCTTGTAAATTCTGAGTTTGGCTATAACTATGAAATCCTACTGGCCTCACTAATTCATGTACAGCTAGGTACTATACCTCCTCATCTCTTTTTGACTGACGATAGATCTGAAGTATGTGATAGGACACCATGAGCTCTTTCCCCTTTATATTTGACTGTTAAAAGGGTCCATCTCACATGGATGTAGTAACACTATGCATAGCTGCTGTGACCTCATAGTTTCCATGTCTATATCCTGCTATCCCCACATACTGGGGTTCTTGTGTTATTTTTATGCCTTCTTCAGAATTTTTTCTGTGTCTTAAAAGAGAGATGTAAATGTCTTTTCTAGCCATCATGAATTAACCATCTTGTATTCTCAGCATTTTGTGAAATAATAGGTCTTTGGATTTATCTCCATAGACTGCATGGAGAGGCATCTGTGTTAGACTGAGAACAGTCCTATTTTCACTCGTGGCTAAAAAACCACCATATTGAGGGTGTGGATTGATGGCATGCAAATTTAAGTGAATTAATTTTGGTTCTTACAGTATGATAGCTATTTCCTGTTTTTGATAACAAATGCATATAATTCAAATTTTGGAGTTAGAGCTTTAAAACCTTGATTTCAACAATGTGTGTTTGTGGCTTTCCAATTTATTTTCCTAGGTAGTCACCTTGAAAGAATTAGACCTGTGTCTTTGCCTGTGTAATGATAGGCATGTGTGCTTATTATTATGGTCCTTTTGAGTTTTAAAGCAATGTTTTACTCTAATCTACATATCAGGTTTCCATATAAACTTTCCTTTTAGTTGGACTTAAGGCTATGATATTAAAATAAGAATCCTACACTGTAGTTACTTCCATAAAAATAAAAGCTGTTTTCTTACTTTATTATTGTCTGAAAGACTCTTCCCAAGATCAGGGTAAATTACTTAGGAATGTAATATCCACTCATTTTATTTATGTCAAAAATATTTTCATCAGTGAAGAAAGACCTAAGCCATTATAGTATTATGTTTCTGTATGTCATCAAACAAAAGAAAGGAAGCTCAGGTCAGGTGACTTTCCTATGAGATAATTTCTCAAATGTTATGTCATTCAAATCTCCTACTAATGTTATGATTATTAGTATAAAACAATAATTCCAGTAGCTAAACCACAAGCCATCTAGTGTCAAATTCACTTACATGCTCATTTGAGAATATATTTAAGTGATAGACTGATTTGGGTAACTCTAACATGGATTGATTCTGTTCAGCTTTGCTCTAAATGTTGATGCTGTTACACATCATCTTAGATAATATGTACCCATAGTATCTACTTTTCTTGAAAGCAATAAATGTCCCTCATCTCTTCCTGTGTCTTTTTGTGGACTTAGTATTTCAGTGTCTGGTGATTCAATATGTTTCTTCGAAGCTTCTTGTAACATGCCCTGCCCTATTGTAGTCTCTGAAGGTGATTAAAAAGAAAGAGTGGATAGAAGGAACTGGCCTTGGCACCATTTATCAAATCAATGTAAAATCTGTGGGTAGAATAGTGGACAGCAGGTAATGGGAGCAAAGTGACATCAGCTTCTGTGTTCTGAATGACAGAGAAATTACATTGTTGAAAATGGTTGGAGAAACTATGAGTCAGAGGAAAAATAGACTCCTTTCTACTGGAAGGAAATAAAGAATAGAATTGAGGCTTTATGACAATAATTCAATTTTTAAATTCCTTTCTCATATGGTTCCTCTAAATAGTGAAGTAACTTGATCAGTGAGTCCGCAGTCACCATGCCCTTTCTTTTGAGGACACATTCAGAATCTTTTCAGAGCCAGGCAGGGTGCTTATGTAGCTGCTGTGACTATGGTAAGATCAAGTCTGTTTCCCTAGGTGATTGTTCTTGGAGAAGAGATGGTATTTACCTCTTCAGTGTACATAGTAGAGGGTTACATATTTGGGGCAAAAATGTAACAGAATGTCAAAAATGTCTGTGTTTTGTATTTGAAGAAATAGTATCAGACTTTGCTATCCCATTATATTTACAAAACTGATTGGTATGAGAAATACTTAAATGATTAAAGTTCAACATCATAAAAAGACTATGAGGTTTTTTTCTCCCTAAATAAAAGCTATTTTTATATTTGTATGTTGACATGAACAATCTGTAGAGAATTGATTACAGATAATTAAAGTAGTATCTTTAAAAGAACATTTGAACATTCCTGTTTGGGTTTGGTTTTCACAAAGGAAGCATGAAAAGATTCTCTATAACCCTGTTATTTTTATTTTAGGCAAACATTACTATAGATTTATTCTGGTAAATTGCTCAAACACTTTTGTCTATGTATATTAGATATGATATGCAAGATTAGATGCAATCCATTCATAGTAAATATGTGACATATTACCCTGTTTTTTTCTAAAAGTTTGATTGTTTCTGAATTCTTGATTAATCTTTGATTACAATTAAACCAATTTAATAGGTTATATTATTTATAATCTTAGATAATTAAATTTCCATATAGTATAAAAATAAATCTATAAATTAAAGATTTTAATTTGCTTTTTAAATACTTAAAATTTCAAACCAGCATATTCTATGGTTAATCTATGACATTCTATGTTAATATTTAAGTAAACCTTTTAAGTAGAATAAATTAAATCTTGAACATTGAAATAGTTATGTTTTAAAATTATTTACAAAATGAGATTATATATTACATATGGTTATTTACCCAATTTTCCAGATGAACTAATCAACAATATTTCTTTTAATTTTATGTCATCAGGCATAGATGGGCATAGGTTAAATTATACTAAAATAAAAGTAATTATAAATTTAATATATTTCTCAAGTTTATGCTAACATTTTATTCTTCAAGAGATGAGTATTACTAATTCAATGGTACCAACTGTTTTATCTTGTTATTGGATAGAAGGTGAAGAGAAATGCTTGTCTATTTATGACTGGTCATGTCAAGACAGAAGTTGTAGTGGATTTCTGGATGATATAACCAGAGAGGAATATACATTTTTTTTTTTTGATAACTTTTGTTTTCCAAGGTGAAACCTAAGTGGCTATTGTCTGAATCGGGTTTTTCAGAGTTTTCTGAAAACTATTAAAATCACATGATTTTAAGTATGATGGTTTTTGGCTTCTTGGTTTTTTAAATGATATCTTCAATACTTGAATATGAAATATACACACTATATATATATGTGCATGTATTATAAAATTGCAAGTGTATATATAGCACAGGGTCAGGGTTATATGTAATTGAGCTGTTGGTCAAAGAGGTCCCATGGGAATCCTCAAACCACCAGGCTGATGTGAAGACAATAAGCTGCTCTCCACAAACTGACAAAAGCTCCCATTGCTGAAGATAACACCTATACAACACATTGAACTTGAATAAATTGAGCTGATGCCTACACAGAGCCTTTAATCCCATGTTCTAAAGTCTTTAGTATAGGTAGATACTCTGTACACTGTTAAAAGAGTACATAAATGCTGAACTAGCCATAAACTTTGATTTACATGGTATCCTTAATGCATGCTATGTTAGTGTAATGGTAACAGAAAGCTTGTGGGAGACAGGAAACAATATGTGATTTGACTTAAAGCTTACTGTATGAAATGGAAATCATAACCAATACTGCTTGGTTGACCCAGCATCTGAAACTAGATAGCTTATGGATCTAGGATTAAAACTAAATACAACTCTACTAAAGAAATATAGCAATAAAATGACTACTAATTACATTCTTCTATACTCATAGATCAACATCTTGTTCAGCCATCATCACAGAACCTTTATCTTACAACAAATGGGAACAAATATAGAGATTCAACAGCCAGATATTCTGTGAAGATTAAGAGAATAGGAATCCTTAGCCCTAAACCTAATGTCTCCATCAATTACCTTTCCTAGGAGCTTAGAGAACCCTGTAGAAGAGAAGGCAGCAAGAATTTAAGCGCCAAAAGTTGTAGAAGATAACACAAGGCCTTTTGACTCAACATTGTTAAAGCTCATACCTGACATCATGCACAGGACATGCACAGGTCTGCACTAGATTATTTATATATATATAATATGGTTTCATTTAGTTTTTATGGGATTCTTGAGTACATAAACAAATGGGTCTCTAACTCTTGTGCCTTCTTGGTTTTTTTTTTCCCTCTGTTTGTTTTGTTCAATTTTCATATGTTAGTTTTTCTCCTACTATTATATTTTATTATCCCTTAGAAATCTGATTATTTTGTAATAATAACAAGGGGGTAGATCTGAATGATAGTGGAGGTAGAGAGGAAATAGGAGTAGAGAGAAGAGAAACCATAATAAGAATATATTATATAAGAAAATCATATATATTTTACTAATAGGACAAAAATAAAATTATAATGGTAGATTAGATATAATTAATCTCTTTTTTGCTTTATTGAAATTTGATAATATTGTATATCAATATAGTACTTTTTAACCACAGTTCATTTTCAGATTCCTACTCAGTATTCTTGTGGCTTCATGATGTTAGGCAATGATTTAAGTTTTACATGCTCATTTTATTCTGCTGCAAAAGAAAGATGACAACAGAGAAAGATGAGAGAACCATTGTGATCATTAAGTTGTGCAATACATGCAGTGTTCAGCTGAAAAGCTGACATAGTATTATCTAATATTTATATAATTACAAAAATGCTGCTATGAAGTTTCATATTGAGACATAGAATTTGAACTTACTTTCTTAACAAATGTTGTAGATTTCTGATTATGTGTTCCCACACTTTCAATTAGGAATTCCTCACCTCCGTGGTATGACTTCTGGTAATTGGTAATTTACCAGAATTGTGACAGATTGCTCTGGTATGATCTGAACAAAATGCACTATATTATGCTTAGAAATGGTCACTCATAGAGTCTCTCTGCCTTTTGTCTGCAAAACAGTAATGAGTCTCACTATTGTAATAATATGCTATGCATAGTTGATTAAAATGACCATGTATGCTAATTTGGCTTGAGAACATTATCAAAACTAATTTTGCATCATTATTTATGTTGTGAAAAGATAGAGCATGAGGTAAAGTGGTTTTATTTGGGGTTGTTGTGGTTTATTTTGTAACACTGAAAAGTCAAAGATATTGAGTTATTAAAATAATGGTTATTTATACTGCAATTTAAGATGTAGTTTCAAGATTATAAACAAATAGTAAATATGACAAAAATATACTTAGCTTTTTATCATTTCTTTTTCTTCATTTGAGGGCTGTAGAATATCAGATTAATTTGTATTCCAAGTGAAAGTTAATACCACTTGATGGAAATATTTTCTCATTCATTAGAAACTTTATTAATTCTCAGAGAGACTAGACAACTGATTTATAGGCACATATGTGCTACAGCAAGTGTCTAACTTGTTCAGACTTGTGAAACTGTCTTGGGCAGAACTTTTGACACACACCCACATAAAGGAAAAGAAATCTCCAGAGTAACAATAAACAGAAGAATGCACGGAAAAGTAGTATGTATTAGTTTATAAACTCAGAGATTAATCGTCTAGAAACCAATACTACCAACAGTGCATTAAAATTTTTACTCTTGTTTATTTATTTTTATTTTCTTGAGGCAGGGTTTGTATGTATCATTTAGTTTTGAAAGAAATTTCTGATTTTCCTGCTTTATCCTTTCAAAAACTAAGTTTATAAACCTGTATCAACATGGGCAGCTGTCTTATACAAGTTTAAAAACTTGTTAGCATGCTTTCTTAAAACAGAAAAAAAAATATGTCAAAAACCATTGAAGTTCAGAATGCTCAGCTTCATATTTAAATATTTCAATGCCCATTCCTGGCATTTTGATTTCATTAAAATCAAGAAGTGAGAGGATTGTCTGAAATTATGATGTGTGCTTTTCTGTCTCTAGGTTATATTAGCTTTTGTTCTGAGTTTTCACATTTTTGTTTGCTTAAAAGCTATTCTTTTAATTCTCATTTAACATATTGAACTTAATACTTGAGGAAGAGAATCTATGTTTGAGAAAACACAATAGAATTGAGCTCAAAGCAGATATTGGTACCATATAATTATAAAATTAATAACTGTCCTATACTACAAGAGCAAGTCACTGTTTCTGTTAGGCACCCATTGTAATGTTGCATGGTAGAATAAAGTTGAGTTTATTTGGAGAATTTAACTAGCTCTAACATACTGTTTTCCAGCATCCTCCTTTATTAAAGTGATGGAGAAACATCATCCTATAGCAAAACTAGTAAATTATATACTCCAGATTTCTGGGGAAGTTTTCCTCCAGCTTTTAATTGCTTTGCTAGTGCATCTGTGAAGAAAGCAAGCCATGCTTTCTCACACATCTGAGAAGAGTTTTAGCGGGAAAGACCGATTACACAAACACCAGCAAGAAAAGAAAATTTGGAAAGCAGAGAAATATAAGATTTTTGCTCCCTGTTCCCTGACAAAAATCATTGGCTATGCTTTTTATTTTTCTACTGCATTAGTGACTGTCTATGTCTGAATCCCAATTTATACTCATAAAGATTGCTTGAGTTTGTTAGTAATGACCTTTTTTTGTAAACTTTATCATGTTAAAATCATTAGTATATAAATTCTAATCTTTTCCTAACATTTTATGAAATGATGAAATTGGTATAATTTTCTTCCTCAAGAATGGCCTACTATACTTAATTAGTCTTTTTTAATGGATTTATGCATGCATGTGATAAATAGACAAATAATCTTTAACAATTTCTTTTTAAATTCAGTGTCTTGTTTTTATTTTTATTTTTAAACTTTTTATTAGATTATTATACATTTATGTTTTTAGAATCAACTCCATTATTATTACTCTAAGAACTGCCCAGGATGGCATACTATTTCAAATATTGTCAAATAATAGTATTTATAATTCCTCAGACTTATGAGACAGATTTTTTTCTTAAACTTGAGAATCTATATATTGTGAGAGGAGACATGATATGAATAATGAAAATAAATACACTTTCCCCCTATTCTTCTTGCATTTGTGATATCTGAAAGAGTCTTGTGTCAAGTCTCTCTTGAGATATAAGAATTTGAAATATTAATTTGTGCTACAGGACTGCTCTTTTCCTTCAAATGTTTTCATAATATTTAATATACAGATGCAAGCTGTTTACTCCCTTATTCCATTTCCCATCAGTGAATGAAGCAGCTGTTTCTGGAATATAAAAGTCACAACACAGCAGTTTAGAACAGCAGAGAAAGTCTACCATAGTAAAATAAAACCATGTGGGGGAATCTAGGTAGCTGAATGCTGCTACTGCTCAGGCTGAGATAACACCAGCTTGGCAGTACGGATGTCCACAGTCCTAAGAGGCCTCTAATGTAAAACAAACAGATTTGGTTAAGAGTCCACTTCGTTCTCCTTGAACCTTGTTTATTCAGTGTGATGTTTCATAATATGAAGCTTAAAACATCATTTGTGGTGGACCATTTTCTTCCTTTTTTTTTTTTTTTTAAGTGGGTGACTTTATTCATTTCAGCTCTTGACAGATCCTTCTAGTGTGGTCAGACGCTAACACAGTTTCCAGAGAGCCAAGTGCAGAGGGGAATTTGAGAAAGGTTCAGAAGGTACTTGAACACACAAACAAATGCCATGTTAATTGGGCTCTTTTTTGCAAACACATGTGGAAGATATGAATTATGTTCTCACACCCCCAGCTCAGCTTAAATACTTCACTGGCAAAAATAATAATAATAAATTATCTTCAACTCAGAAAGGATCATTTTCTTAATAACACAAAATTTTGCTACAGAAAGGAAAAGCAAGAAATGGAAGCTTGCTATTCTGTTTCCCAGTCTCTAAAGCAGTTTTTCAGATGAAAGTATAATACTTGGTGGCTGAGTCACAATTACTGCCAGCTAATAGACTATTTTAGAATATTTACACTATTCCCTAAATTTATGGGTATGAATGTTTTCTATAACTTCTCAGTGGGAATAATTAACATAATTTTTATAGCTTCTAGAGCACAAAAGTATTGGGATTCAAAATATCATAGTACAATGGCACTTTCTTCATACATGGCTCATGACAGAAATTAGACATATAGTTATTTACTCTTTGAAGAATAAATGTTTGCCAAATTAAAAAATACTCATTATGATGTTGGAGAGAAAAGTAGGTGAGAAATTTCTTATGCTATGTTGAAGATATTAAAAGATTAAGTGTTTAGGTATAATTAGTGGGATATCTCTTGCTGAGTTTAAACAAATCCTAGCATATATTTCAAATGCAGAAAAATACCATTTCCTTTCATTGACAGGGGCTACAAACAGCTTCTAAAATACAAGCTTAGTGAAAAGTTTATAACTTATCTTTATTGAGATGATGAATTAGGGGAAATCAGAGGGAGATTGTACAATTCTATCATGGTGGCGAAATAGTGCTGCAAACAGAGTATTCTGCATTGTGTATCCCTTTTTAGGTCTCCTTGAACTACAGAATGTCCTAGGTTCTTTTACTCTGTTTCATGAGTCTTTTTTTTTTTTCCTTTTAAATCTTTTCTAAGGTAAAAAGAGAAGTGAGTTGTGATGTCACACAGATTTTAAGTGTTTGTTTAAGCAATAGAAAGTTCCTTTCTTCTCTCTACAGAGTTTTAGTCAATATATTAGAACATGAATCACAGAAAATGATTACCAAAGAGACTCTCTATTTAGCCTTTGTATCACTTCTTGAGCAGAGCCTCCTGAATTCTGAAAAGATAAATCTGATTCTTGTTGTCAAATATTCACTATATTTTGACTGATTTTTAAGTTTCCTCTTTAGCTTATCTCAGTATTTAAATATATTTTGGAAAACATTTCTTTTCTTTTTATTGGTTCACAAATAATAGATGGGATATTGAGTGTTATATTTTTGTGTAAAATATAATAGGAGAACAATTTGAGTATAGCACTTTCAGCAGTATATTTAATTTTATTACCCCACACCAACTGTTGGCTATTTAGAAACATCTGTGTTTGCTGAGTATGAAAAAGGAAGGTCTATATTAGTACTTACTGTAACTCACACTTCACCATTAGAGGTTCTTAGATCTTACAAATAAAACGCCACTCTGTAATAACTGAAGGCAGCTGGATTTACTAATATTTATTTATTTATTTATTATTTATTACTTAGTGCTTCTTATTTATCTCTAAAGTACAGTGATTATAAAGCATTTTAAAAATGTCCTAGTTAATCTTGTATAAACACCAAGTGTAAATTTAAACTCTCTCTCCTACCTATTTCAATTTAAAGACATCATGCAGAATTTAAGGAGTATGTTGCAATTATTAAATTGTGACATATATGGATGACATAGCATACTGTTAAAATATACATTTAGTAAAATATTCAAATGGTAAGAAAAATGTTTTATCAAATTTTCAGGTATTAGGATGATGATTTCAGGGAACAGGTATTATCCTCTGCTTTTATTTTTTAGGATGTTGAAGAAGTTAGACAGCATTTAATAAAGCAAAGGCCTTTGTTTCAAATTCAAGGTAAATGACATTTTGGCTATATATTGTGTTTCCTTTTATCTGTGATCCAAATTTACTCTGCCATTTTTAAAAGGGTTGATTCCTTCATAGTGCCAATGAAACAGCCTTAGTGTAGACTTTTATTTAGTAATTCTAGATCAAGACTCAAAAGAGGAGGGTTTACTAACATTTATTTTCTGTACAGCACATTATGACAAGAATCTACTTCATTAGTTGAACCAATATTTTAGAAAAGAAAATGTAAGATATGTAGGAAAAAACTCTTGCCAATGCTATATTAGGTAAAATTGAAATAAAAGTTGTGTACACTTCTCTTAAACTTATGCTTATATGACACAGATTTTCTATATGATAAAGTCACAAAAAGCTGTACCTTCTCATACAATTTTAAGTAAATAAGATTCTGTGGTGGAACACTCATTTTCCTAATTTTATTTAAAACATCCGTGTGTTGTACATTAATTTTTTCTTATCACATGACATCTTCAAATGTGGTCGCATATGTCTGATAGCACATAATGTAAGTATACTCTTCGAAATCTATTAGAAATTTTACATATAACACTGCACCTATTATTTGTTGTCTTTCAGTAGTATTAACAAATATTTTATTTTAATCCTCCAAGCATGACATTACATGGTGTAGAAAATACTTGCTTGTAAATTTGAATGACAGTTTTCTACATGATATGAAGCTAAATTTAGAAAAGCTTATTACGCATCATAAGGTAGTTATTTTCTTAAGAGTTTCAGAAGAAAAGGAAAAGTTAAAGTCTCCAGAGGACATTTAATTTTTAATATGGTAAAATTAAATGGTTAAAAATACAAGAATATCTTTGCTATTTTGCTTTTCATTATTTCGCCATTAGATAAACTGCGAATCCACCGCATGTTGCAAAGACTAATTTTGTTCCAATAAATATATTGAATCCCTAGCAAAAGAGATCAGCGGATGTGAAGACTTGATTGCGCCTGTGGGGAATAGTTCCCCACTGAGTCTTTATAGAAGAACAACTGTTTAAGAAGAATGGAAAGTAGAACAGACACAAAGTTAAAAGACAAATGTGCCGATTCCTGCTTTTAATGGTAGGCAAGGGTTTAGCAAACCATTAACTTTAGTGCTGTGGAATTGCTGAAAGGAAGATTTAAAAATAAAACGTGTAGTTATCCAGGGACTAGGATGCTAGATGATTCAGAAAGTCTATTTACTATCAGAGGGGATCTCCAAGCATTAGAAGTCACAGTCAATTGAAAGAAATACAGACTTGATTATTGATTACTCCAGAGGAGCCTAAAGCCAAGGAAGATAATGAGGATTAGTCTTTTGGCAATTTTCTTTTGTGTTAATCATATAGGATATTTCAACTGTTCTTTTGGAATTAATAAGGCAATTATGACAACATTATTCGCGGTTACTAAAAATTAAAAGTTATCAATATTAACAAAGATTTGACTATCAAATATTAGGAAGTGTACTGTAAAATTTTATATGTCATAAAGCTGAAGGGCCAGTGTCTGGTATAATGTACTAAATTTTGTAGAAACTAACTCTGGTGTGTCATTCCCATTGTCCATAATGTCTTTAAAATCTACATCTCTTTCTTGTAAATTTTAAAATATAAGGAATTTTGTTCTTTTGAAGTTAAGGCATCCAGTTTTAATCTTGTGGCTGTGACCAAACTTTCTACTTATCTGGTATGCCCTTAGTAATTTTACTTTTTCACCAAATGGAAAAAGAGATCTGACCTTCCTTTAATAAAAATTAAATTTAAATCTGCTATGCATAAAGTACAGTAATAAACTCTCTCTAGGTTCAGTTAACTGGGGAGAAACTAATTTCCAATGAGTCTGCATGCAATTCTTCTTGTAACAAGAAACTGACTTGCTACCAAACTATCAAAAATAATTGAATGTTCTTTTGTATGGTACTTCTTTATAGTGAGGTCTTGAATGGAAGCTACCCATAATCAAAATGCTCATATGTATTCATAATGGAATAGTTGGTTACAGCTGAAAATTGAGACTTGCATCCTATTGTGAAGGCGAATATAAAGCCACCATAGTCATTTACATGAACTCACTAAAATTGAAATATTTCAGTACTAAAGAGATCCTATCATATGTGAAGTATGATGGTATGAACACATTGTAAACTGAGATTACCTGAATTCATGTTATAGCCTATAATATTTTTTGATATTGAGCACTTATTGTGATGCCTGTTTTCTTATTTTAGAAATGAGAATTGTGAGATTTTCTAAAAGATTTTGAAGAGTTCATGTTGGGGGTTATACGACTAATTGGCAAACTAATGTGTGATAAATATTTATTGGTAAACTGACATTACCTGAATTTATGTTGTAACTTATAATATTGTATGATATTTAGCATTTATTGTGATGCCTGTTTTCTCATTTTATAAATGAGAATTGTCTGGAAAATCTTAAGGGTTGGGAAAAGATTTTCCAGTCAAACGGTCGTAAGAAACAAGCAGGGGGCAGACAGTCCTATGGTCCCCCTGACCCAATAATGCTTAGATCAGTCTCCAATTCTGGCCAAATCCAGTTCTTTTCCCCCTCCCTCAAGAGTGAGTCAGGTGTTCCTCTAGGTGGAGTGGGATCCAAAGGGTCAGTCCAGGGTGTTTCTGATCCCAAGCTGTTCCGTGGTTGTGGTTTGCCGCTTGGGCATGTTTGGCT
>PVIH01007189.1:0-64571 GCA_004025045.1 Sigmodon hispidus
TGCTGAGTAGTATTCCATTGTGTAGATGTAGCACAGTTTGTTAATCCATTCTTCAGTTGAGGGACATCTAGGTTGTTTCCAGGTTCTTGCTATTACAAATAATGCTGCTATGAACATAGTTGAGCTAATACCTTTGGAGTGTGAATGTGCCTCTTTAGGGTATACACCCAGAAGTGGTATTGCTGGGTCCTTGGGGAGACTGATTCTTAATTTTCTGAGAAACTGCCATATTGCATTCCAAAGTGGCTGAACAAACTTACACTCCCACCAACAATGGAGGAGTGTTCTCCTGGCTCCGCATCCTCTCCAACATAGGCTGTCATCTGTGTCTTTTATCTTAGCCAATCTAACAGGTGTCAGGTGGTATCTCAAAGTTGTTTTGATTTTCATTTCTCTGATGGCTAAAGATGAAGAGCACTTTTTCAGGTGCCTTTCAGCCATTCATAGTTCCTCTGTTGATAATTCCCTTTTTAGATCTGTACCCCATTTTTTGATAGGGTTATTCAAGGTTTTGGGCTCTAGATTCTTGAGCTCTTTATATATCTTAGAGATCAGTCCTCTATCACTTGTAGGGTTGGTGAAAATCTTTTCCCATTTTGTAGGCTGCCGTTTTGTCCTATTGACAGTGTCCTTGGCTTTGCAGAAGCTTCCTAGCTTTAGGAGATCCCACTTATTGATTGTTGGTCTTAGTGTTTGTGCCACTGGTGTTATATTTAGGAAGTGGTCGCCTGTGCCAATTTGTAGAAATGTATTTCCCACTTTCTTTTCTATCAAGTTCAAAGTGGCTGGGTTTAAGTTGAGGTCTTTGATCCACTTGGATTTGATTTTTGTGCAGGGTGACAGGCTCGGATCTATTTGCATTTTTCTACACACTTCCATCCAGCTATGCCAACACCATTTCTTAAATATACTGTCTTTTTTCCATTGAATGTTTTGGGCCTCTTTGTCAAAGATCAAGTGTTCATAGGTTTTTGGGCTAATGTCTGGATCCTCAATTCTATTCCATTGGTCCACAAGTGTGTATTTATGCCAGTACCAGGCTGTTTTTATTACTGTAGCTCTATAGTATAGCTTGAAGTCAGGGATGGTGATACCTCCTGAGGTTCTTCTATTGAGTAAAATTATTTTGGCAATCCTGGCTTTCATGTTATCCCAAATGAAATTGAGTATTGTTCTTTCAAGGTCCAAGAAATATTGTGTTGGGGTTTTGATGTTCAGTGCATTGAATTTGTAGATTGCCTTTGGTAGAATTGCCATTTTTACTATGTTGATCCTACCTATCCAGGAACATGGGAGAGCTTTCCATATTCTGATATCCTCTTCAATTTCTTTCTTTAGTGATTTAAAATTTTTGTGAAATAGGTCTGTTACTCCTTTGGTTATAGTTACTCTTAGGTATTCAATACTATTTGCTGCTATTATGAAGGGTAATAATGTTTCCCTTATTTCTTTTTCAGCTCTTCTAACTTTAGTGTATAGAAGGGCTACTGATTTCTTTGAGTTAATCTTGTATCCTGCTACATTGCTGAAGGTGATTATCAGCCGCAGCAGTTCCTTAGAAGAATTTTGTGGGTCACTTATGTATACAATCATATCATCTGCAAATAGAGATAGCTTCACTTCTTCTTTTCCACATTGTATCCCCTTAATCTCTTTCATTCTCTTATTGGTTTAGCTAAAACTTTGAGAACTATATTAAATAGATAAGGGGAGAGAGGACATCCTTGTCTAGTTCCTGATTATAGTAGGATTGCTTTGAGTTTTTCTCCATTAAGTTTGATACTGGCTGTCGGCTTCTTGTAAATCACTTTTATTATATTCAGGTATTCTCCCTGTATTCCTGATCTCCCCAGAACTTTAATCATAAAGGAGTATTGGATTTTGTCAAAGGCTTATTCTACATCTAAGGATATGATCGTGTGGTTTTGTTCCTTTAGTTTGTTTATATGATGGATAACGTTTACTGTTTTTTGTATGTTAAACCAGCCCTGCATTTCTGGGATGAAGCCTACTTGGTCGTGGTGGATAATATTTTTTATACAGTGTTGTATATGGTTTTCTAAAGTTTTGTTGAGAATTTTTGCATCAATATTCATGAGGGAATTTGGTCTGTAATTCTCCTTATTTGTTGTGTCTTTGAGTAGCTTGGGTATTAGGGTAATTGTGGCCTCATAAAAGGAATTTGGCAATATTCTTTCCGTTTGTGCTGTGTGAAATAGTTTGAGGAATAAAGGTAATAATTCTTCTTTGAATGTCTGGTAGAATTTGGCACTGAAACCATCTGGACCAGGGCTTTTATTTTTGGGGAGACTTTTAATGACAGCTTCAATTTCCTTAAGAGTTTTAGGCCTGTTTAGGTAACTAATCTGATCTTCATTTAATTTTGGTAGATGGTACCTGTCCAGAAAGCTGTCCATTTCTTCTAGGTTTTCCATTTTTGTGGAATACAGATTTTTAAAATATGATCTGATTATTCTCTGTATTTCCTGGGGTTCTTTTGTTATGTTCCCCTTCTAATTTCTGATTTTGTTGATTTGAACACTCTCTATCTGTTTTTTGATTAATTTGGCTAAGGGCTTATCTATCTTGTTGACTTTCTCAAAGAACCAACTCTTAGATTCATTGATTCTTTGTATTGTTCTTTTTGTTTCAATTGTACTGATTTCAGCTCTAAGTTTGATTATTTCCTGCTGTCTACTCCTTCTAGGTGAGTTTGCTTCTAATTGTTCTAATGCTTTCAGCTGAGCTGTTAGGTTTCTAGTGTGGGAGTTCTCTAGGTTTTTCATGTAGGCATCTAGTGCTATGAATTTTCCTCTTAAGACTGCTTTCATTGTGTCCCACAAGTTTGAATACGTTGTGGATTCATTTTCACTAAATTCTAGGAAGACTTTGATTTCTTTCTTAATTTCTTCCTTGACTCAGAGATGGTTCAGCTGAGTGATGTTTAGTTTCCATGAATTGGTAGTCTTTCTTTGATTTTTCTTGTTGTTGAACTCTAACTTTAGGCCCTGGTGGTCCAATATGGTACAAGGGATTATTTCCATTTTTTTTGTATCTGTTGATATATGCTTTATGACCAATTATGTGGTAAATTTTGGAGAAATTTCTATGAAGTGCTGAGAAATATGTATATTCTTTTGTATTTGGGTGGAAGCTTCTGTAGATACGTATTAAATCCATTTGAATCATAACCTCTTTTAGACTCCTTATTTCTCTGTTGAGTGTCTGTCTGGTTGACCTATCTAGGGTTGAAAGTGGGGTATTGAAGTCTCCCACTATTAGGGTATAAGAATTGATGTGGGATCTGGGGCAGATAAAGTCTGCCTCTCACCATATCCACAGCTGCTGCTGAGGGAATTTGCAGGGCTGCCTACCTCGATGTCAAACTGAGCAAACAGATAACTACAGGGGTCCCTGAAGTACAGACTCAGACCCCGCCCAGAGGTGAGGAGGAGTACCAGGCCCAAGCGCCTATATCTCAGCCAGGGAGGGAGAGTTGATCTCCCATCGATTCCAGTTCCACTTCTGGGACCAGGTGCTGTCTGAAGAGTCCCAGCACACTCTGTAGCAGGGGCAGATAAAGTCTGCCTCTCACCATACCCATAGCTGATGCTGAGGAAACTTGCACAGCTACCCAACTCAACTTCCAATTGAGCAAACAGATAACTTCAGGGGTCTCTGAAGGACAGACTCAGACCCTGACCAGAGAGGTGACAGGAGGCACACAAGCCTAAGGGCCGCAACTAACCAGGACCTATCTAATTGTGAACCACTGAAGCCATGGGCAAACGTCAGTGCAAAAAATTACATAATAATACAAAGAACAACATGGTAACTCCAGAAGAGAGTGGTGATCTTACAAATACAAGACCTGAACTGAGGAATGAAGAGGAAACAGAAGGAAGCAACACCAAAAATTCCTTTATGATGATCATCGAAGCTCTCAAAGAAGATATAAAAAAAAGCCTTAAAGAAATAGAAGAAAATACAAACAAAAAATTGGAAGAGATGAACAAATCTATGAAAGAAACATGCCAGGAACTAAAAGCTGAAGTAAAAGCTGAAATAAAAGCTGAAATAGAAGCAATAAAAAAGGCACAAAATGAGGCAAAGATGGAAATAGAAAACCTGTAGAAAAAAGCTGGAACCACAGATACAAGCATAACAAACAGAGTTCAAGAGATGGAAGATAGAATCTCTGAAGTGGAAGACTCAGTAGCTCAAATAGATATATCAGTCAAAGAAAATAGTAAAACTAAAAAAGATATAACTCAAAATGTTCAGGAAATGTGGGACACCATGAAAAGACCTAATTTGAGAATAATAGGAATAGAAGAAGGAGAAGAATACCAGCTCAAAGGCACAGATAATGTTTTCAATAAAATCATAGAAGAAAACTTCCCCTACCTGAAGAAGGAAATGCCTATAAAGATACAAGAAGCTTGCAGCACACCAAATAGATATGATCCCAAAAAAACAGCCAGTGCGCCACATTATAATCAAGCCACAAAACATTCAGAACAAAGAAAAAACTTTAAGAGCTGCAAAAGAAAAGGGCCAACTCACATATAAGGCAGACTCATCAGAATAATGCCTGACTATTCAATGGAAACAGTGAAAGCTAGAAGGGCTTGGTCAGAAGTTATACAGACGCTAAAAGAACATGGCTGTCAAACTAGAATACTATACCCTGCAAAATTATCAATCACCATAGATGGAATAAACAAGATATTTCAGGACAAAGTCAGACTGAAACAATATCTATCTACCAATCCAGCACTACAGAAAATATTAGAGGGAAAACTGCAACCTAAGGACCCCAGATACACCAATGAAATCACAAACAATCAATAATTCCACAGAAAAATACCCTAGAGAAAGGAAATACAAATAAGTTACCACCAAAAATGGCATGAAATATGAATCAATGGTCACTAATTTCCCTTAATATCAATGGTCTCAACTCTCCTATAAAACGTCACATACTGTGAATAGGAATAATTTAACTTCTTTTCCTATTTTTAATCATTTTATGTCTTTATCTGGTCTAGTTGGTAAAGCACTTTGAGCACTATATTAGAAGATAGTGAAATGATCCCCCAGATTTTAGAAAAAAAATCTAATTGTTCATATTTAGTATAATATTGGCTATAGCTTTGTCTTTATTAATTCAAAGTATGTTCTTTGTATTTCCAGTTCCTCTAGGACTGATATTATGTGAACATTGTAAAATGCTTTTTCTGCATTAAAAGTGTGTGACTTCTTTCTTCAATTTAAAAAAAAAAAAGTCACATACTATCAAGATGGATACAACAACAGAAGCCATCTTTCTGTTGCCTACAAGAAACACACCTCAACTGCAAAGACAGACACAGTCGTAGAATAAAGGGTTGGGAAAAGATTTTCCAGTCAAACGGTCCTAAGAAACAAGCAGGGGTTGCAATCCTAATATTTAACAAAGTAGACTTTAAGCTAAATGCAATTAAAAGGGAGCAAGATGGTCACTACTTATTCATCACAGGAAAAATTGGTTAAGAGGAAATTTCAATCTTGAATATTTATGCCCCTAATATAAGGGCACCTACTTGTGTAAAAGAAACACTGCTAAAGCTGGACTCTCACATCAATTCTTACACCCTAATAGTGGGAGACTTCAATACCCCACTTTCAACCCTAGATAGATCAACCAGACAGAGTCTCAACAGAGAAATAAGGAGTCTAAAAGAGGTTATGATTCAAATGGATTTAATAGATATCTACGGAAGCTTCCACCAAAAGGCAAAGGAATATACATATTTCTCAGCTCCTCATGGAACTTTTTCCAAAACAGACCACATAATTAGTCATAAAGCAAATATTAACAGATACAAAAAAATGGAAATAATCCCTTTTAACATATCAGACCACCAGGGCCTAAAGTTAAAGTTCAACAAAATCAAAACCCAAAAAAAGCCTTCCAACTTATGGAAACTAAACATCAATCAGCTGAACCATCTCTGGGTCAAGGAAGAAATTAAGAAAGAAATCAAAGTCTTCCTAGAATTTAGTGAAAATGAATCCACAACGTATCCAAACTTGTGGGACACAATGAAAGCAGTCTTAAGAGGAAAATTCATAGCGCTTGATGCCTACATGAAAAACCTAGAGAACTCCCACACTAGAGACCTAACAGCTCAGCTGAAAGCCTTAGAACAATTAGAAGCAAACTTACCTATAAGGAGTAGACAGCAGGAAATAATCAAACTTAGAGCTGAAATCAGTACAATTGAAACAAAAAGAACAATACAAAGAATCAATGAATCTAAGAGTTGGTTCTTTGAGAAAGTCAACAAGATAGATAAGCCCTTAGCCAAACTAATCAAAAAACAGAGAAAGAGTGTTCAAATCAACAAAATCAGAAACTAAAAGGGGGACATAACAACAAACCCCAAGGAAATACAGAGAATTATCAGGTCATATTTTGAAAATCTCTATTCCACAAAAATGGAAAACCTAGAAGAAATGGACAGCTTTCTGGACAGGTACCATCTACCAAAATTAGATGAACATCAGATTAATTACCTAAACAGGACTATAACTTTAAGGAAATTGAAACTGTTATTAAAAACCTCCCCAAAAATAAAAGCCCTGGTCCAGATGGCTTCAGTGCTGAATACTATCAGACATTCAAAGAAGAATTACTACCGTTACTCCTCAAACTATTTCACACAGTAGAAACTGAAGGAATATTGCCTAATTCCTTTTATGAGGCCACAATCACCCTAATACCCAAGCCACTTAAAGACACAACAAAGAAGGAGAATTACAGACCAATTTCCTTCCTGAATATTGATGTGAAAATTCTCAACAAAATTTTGGCAAACCGTATACAACAATGCATAAAAGATATCTTCCACCATGACCAAGTAGGCTTCATCCTAGAAATGCAGGGCTGGTTTAACATACAAAAAACAGTAAACGTTATCCATCATATAAACAAACTAAAGGAACAAAACCACACGATCATATCCTTAGATGTAGAATAAGCCTTTGACAAAATCCAACACTCCTTTATGATTAAAGCCCTGGAGAGATCAGGAATACCGGGAGAATACCTGAATATAATAAAAGTGATTTACAAGAAGCCGACAGCCAGTATCAAACTTAATGGAGAAAAACTCAAAGCAATCACACTATAATCAGGAACTAGACAAGGATTTCCTCTCTCCCCTTATCTATTCAATATAGTTCTCAAAGTTTTAGCTAAAGCAATAAGAGAATAAAAGAGATTAAGGGGATACAAATTGGAGAAGAAGAAGTGAAGCTAACTCTACTTGCAGATGATATGACTGTATACATAAGTGACCCACAAAATTCTTCCAAGGAACTGCTGCAGCTGATAAACACCTTCAGCAATGTAGCAGGATACAAGATTAACTCAAAGAAATCAGTAGCCCTTCTATACACTAAAGTTAGAAGAGCTGAAAAAGAAATAAAGGAAACATTATTACCCTTCATAATAGCAGCAAATAGTATTAAATACCCTGGAGTAACTATAACAAAAAAGTAACAGACCTATTTGACAAAAATTTTAAATCACTGAAGAATGAAATTGAAGAGGATATCAGAAAATGGAAAGCTCTCCCATGTTCCTGGATAGGTAGGATCAACATAGTAAAAATGGCAATTCTACCAAAGGCAATCTACAAATTCAATGCACTGTCCATCAAAATCCCAACACAATATTTTTTGGACCTTGAAGAACAATACTCAATTTCATTAGGAATAACAGGAAAGCCAGGATTGCCAGAACAGATTTACTCAACAAAAGAACCTCAGGAGGTATCACCATCCCTGACTTCAAGCTATACTATAGAGCTACAGTAATAAAAACAGCCTGGTACTGGCATAAAAACAGACTTGTGGACCAATGGAATAGAATTGAGGATGCAGACATTAACCCAAAAACTTATGAACACTTGACCTTTGACAAAGAGGCCCAAAACATTCAATGGAAAAAAGATATTATATTTAAGAAATGGTGTTGGCATAGCTGGATGGAAGTGTGTAGAAAAATGCAAATAGATCCGAGCCTGTCACCCTGCACAAAAATCAAATCCAAGTGGATCAAAGACCTCAACTTAAACCCAGCCACTTTGAACTTGATAGAAAAGAAAGTGGAAAATACATTTCTACAAATTGGCACAGGCGACCACTTCCTAAATATAACACCAGTGGCATAGACACTAAGACCAACAATCAATAAGTGGGATCCCCTAAAGCTAGGAAGCTTCTGCAAAGCCAAGGACACTGTCAATAGGACAAAACGGCAGCCTACAAAATGGGAAAAGATTTTCACCAACCCTACAAGTGATAGAGGACTGATCTCTAAGATATATAAAGAGCTCAAGAATCTAGAGCCCAAAACCTTGAATAACCCAATCAAAAAATGGGGTACAGATCTAAAAAGGGAATTCTCAGCATAGGAACTATGAATGGCTGAAAGGCACCTGAAAAAGTGCGCTTTATCTTTAGCTATCAGAGAAATGAAAATCAAAACAACTTTGAGATACCACCTAACACCTGTTGATTGGCTAAGATAAAAGTCACAGATGACAGCCTATGTTGGATAGGATGCTGAGCAAGGGCAACACTCCTCCATTGTTGGTGGGAGTGTAAGCTTGTTCAGCCACTTTGGAATGCAATATGGAGGTGTCTCAGAAAATTGAGAATCAATCTCCCCAAGGACCCAGCAATATCACTTCTGTGTGTATACCCTAATGATGCACAGTCATACTCTAAAGGCATTAGCTCAACTATGTTCATAGCAGCATTATTTGTAATAGCAAGAACCTGGAAACAACCTAGATGTCCCTCAACTGAAGAATGGATTAACAAACTGTGGTACATCTACACAATGGAATACTACTCAGCAGTAAGAAAAAATGATATCCTAAATTTCGCAGGCAAATGGATGGATTTGGAGAATATCCTCCTGAGTGAGGTATCACAATCTCAGAAAGATAAGCAGGGGATGTACTCACTCATTAGTGGTCTCTAAACAAACAAACAAGAAAAAAAGCCAAGCATGCCCAAGAGGCAAACCACAACACTGAACAGCTTGAGATCAGAAACACCCTGGACTGACCCTTCAGATCCCACTCCAACTATAGGAGCACCTGACTCACTCTTGAGGGATGGGGGACAAAACTGGATTTTCCAGGAGTGGAGACTGATCCAAGCATTATTGGGCCAGTGGGACCATAGGACTGTCTGCTCCCTGCCCAGGGAGGGGATGGGGAGTTGAGGAGAAGAAAAAAATGACCTGATGTGGCGGGAGTGGGAAGAGATCTTGAATAAGGATTTACAGGGATCTTACTGTTACTGGGTTTTATAATTCACAGAATAACATGTATCTTAAAATAGGAAATAATAAAAAAGAACTGATGTGGGATTCCAGCTTTAGCAGTGTTTCTTTTACATAGTTAGGTGCCCTTATATTAGGGGCATGAATATTCAGGTTTGAAATCTCCTCTTGACCAATTTTTCCTGTGATGAATAAGTAGTGACTATCTTGGTCCTTTTTAATTGCTTTTAGCTTAAAGTCTACTTTGTTAGATATTAGAATGGCAACCCCTGCTTGTTTCTTAGGACCATTTGACTGGAAAATCTTTTCCCAACCCTTTACTCTAAGCCTATGTGTCTTTGCAGTTGAGGTTTGTTTCTTGTAGGCAACAGAAGGATGGCTTCTGTTGTTGTATCCATCTTGTTAGTGTTTGATGTTTTATAGTAGAGTTGAGTCCATTGACATTAAGGGATATTAGTGACCACTGATTGATATTTAGTGCCATTTTTGGTGGTAATTTGTATTTCCTTTCTCTAGAGTATTCTTCTGTGGAATTATTGATTGTTTGTGGTTTCATGGGTGTATCTGAGGTCCTTAGGTTGGAGTTTTCCCTCTAATACTCTCTGTAGCACTGGATTGGTAGATAGATATTGTTTCAGTCTGACTTTGTCATGAATTGTCTTGTTTACTCCATCTATGGTGATTGATAATTTTGCAGGGTATAGTATTCTAGTTTGACAGCCATGCTCTTATAGCATCTGTATATCTTCTGACCAAGCCCTTCTAGCTTTCACTGTTTCCATTGAATAGTCAGGTGTTATTCTGATGGGTCTGCCTTTATATGTGAGTTGGCCCTTTTCTTTTGCAGCTCTTAAAATTTTTTCTTTGTTCTGTATGTTTTGTGGCTTGATTATATTGTGGCGTGCTGACTTTTTTGGGGATTATATCTATTCAGTGTTCTGTTAGCTTCTTGTATCTTTATAGGCATTTCCTTCTTCAGGTTAGGAAGGTTTTTCTTCTATGATTTTATTGAAAACATTATCTGTGCCTTTGAGCTGGTATTCTTCTCCTTCTTCTATTCCTATTATTCTCAATAAATTCCTATTATTCATGGTATCCCAGATTTCCCGAACATTTTGAGTTATGGCTTTTTTGGTTTTAGTATATTCTTTGACTGATATATCTATTTGAGCTACTGAGTCTTCCACTTCAGAAATTCTAACTTCCATCTCTTGAACTCTGTTGGTTATGCTTGTGTCTGTGGTTTCAGCTTTTTTCTACAGGTTTTCTATTTCCATCTTTGTCTCATTTTGTGCCTTTTTTATTGCTTCTATTTCAGTTTTTAGTTCCTTGCATGTTTCTGTAATTTTTTGGTTATTTTTTTTTTTGGTTTTCTTTCATAGATTTGTTCTTCTCTTCCAATTTTTTGTTTGTATTTTCTTCTATTTCTTTAAGGCAATTTTTCATATCTTCTTTGAGAGCTTTGATGATCATCACAAAGAAATTTTGGTGTTGCTTCTTTCTGTTTCCTCTCCATTGCTCAGTTCAGGTCTTGTAGTTGTAGGACCACCACTTTCTTCTGACGTTACCTTGTTGTTCTTTATATTATTACATATATTTTTGCACTGGTGTCTGCCTATGGCTTCAGTGGTTCATGTTTAGGTGGCTCCTGGTTAGTTGTGGCAAGGTCACCTCTGAACAAAAGGTCTGCTCAATCTCTAACTCTGTTCTGGGCAGGGGACTGAATTTCAAGTCTTCAATCCTTCTCTGTTTGAGCAGTTGGAGGTGGGGTGGCCATGCAAGTTCCCTTAGCAGCAGCTGGGGGGACCCTGGCAGACCAAGTTTATCTCTGTCTGCTCCAGAGTGTGTGGGAACAAACTCCACAGACAGCACCTGGTCCTGGAACTGGAACCTGACTGGAACACAATTTTCGCTGGCAGGGATTCAGGTGCTAGGGCCTGTTGATAGTTGCTATTTTCAAAGGGGGATAAAGGAAGACTCAATGTGGCCATGTGCTCCCATCCCCTGGTCATGCTTTAAAATAGGTCACTTCTTCTAATGAAAACACAGAGTGGTGGTTGTCAACCTTCTTAATGCTGCAATCCTTTAATATAGTTCTTCATGTTAATATAGTTCTCAATCATAAAATTATTTTTTGTACTTCCATTACTGTAATTTTGCTACTTTTCTAAATCATAATATAAATATCTGGTATACAGGATATTTGATATGCTACCCCATGAAAAGATCTTTTAACCACAAATGGATCTCAACCCACAGGTTGAGAACCACTGACATAAAAGCTGTATACTCTTGAATTTTTGGGAAAGTGTTACTTCACAGTGAAGCGATTGAGAAAGAGACAATTGTGTTTCTTCCTTCAGCTGTGTTTTTAATTGTACTGAAGCCAGGAAAAGCTGTAGCTATCTGGAGACCAGCTTCATGGCACTGGGAATGTCAGGGTACAGAGAGAATGAGACTGGGACATTGATTATTTTTCTGAGCCACATAATTCAATAATCCCGATGCCTGATTTGAGTTGGTGCTTCCTATAATGTGAAATAGTCATCTTTTATACCGCATATGCCAGTTTAAATCAGGGTTTCTTTTACTTGTAGCAGAAGGCATCCTAACTAATACAGAGTGGGTGCTGGGCAGCCTAGTAGACTGCAATAAAGTGGTTTGAAAAATTCTAAGTACACAGGAATAGGAACATATGACGTTTTCTTATAATACTTTCCTGGCATATAATCTTACATCTAAGCTTGACAGGTTTTTAAAAGTTTTAGGAGCTGGGATAGAAAAATGAATACCTGCTAGAGATCATTAGCTCAACACATAGGGATTCCAGGGACTTGAAAACTCATATTTAGGGAATCATGTGCCTAATTTACAACTAAGTGTGGGAAAGAGCTATGGCAATGGCAAGCCACAGAGATGTGGGTGGAGATTACAATAAAGGCAAGTTACAGTTCTGAGCTCTTGGCCCACTGTGATGCTGGCTGCAGCAAGGGATTAGCCACAAGGGACTTTTAGTTATTCACTTAAAAGTTCTGAGAACTGGTCTGAGTGAAGTCTCTGATTTCACTGTCATAAATTGCAACTGTGTTTGGCATTAATAAAGGGCTCCACTTTCTTATGATGTCCAAATCCAAATTTCTAATTATTCCAAAAATATTTTTATTTGCAAAAGAAACTCTGAAAACCTGATGGAGTGTATGGATCCTGAGATGGGCAGATTATCCTTGATTGTGGAGGGAGGGGTGGGAAAGTCACAGGGTGAAAGTCACAGGAACTCTTACAAGCAGAGAACTGTATCCTGAGAGAAGGCAGAGAAAGGGATGGATGAAGAAAAAATTATTGCAGCTTTGAAATTTCAAGCATGAGATAGTCTTGATCTATCTTTATTGGCTTTGATGATCGAAGAGGAAACTGTAAGCCAAGATAGGGAAATCTCTGCACACTAGGAAGACACTGAGCCCATAATCAGCAAAGAAGCAGATATCTCAGTCCTGGAGCAGCAAGGATATAAGTTATCCTCTTCTTTGCATCAGAAAGGAAACATGGTCCCCACAAAGCATCCTTTGTATCTTGATTTTAGCAAGGCCAGACCAATATCAAAGTTCTTATTTCTAGACATGGGGGAAATGTAAATGTAAACTTTGCTAACTTTGCAAATATTTGTTTATGTAACAATAGAAATGAGTCCCTTTCCCCAGCCGAAAGCCACTAGACAGAAGTACTAGATGGTGGGAAGGAACAGAGAGAAAGGTTGAAATCACAGTGCAGCTTTCATGGATCCCAAGTAAGAAGGAGAGATTAGGAGGGGCTTAGTGTTAGGGTGGAGAAGATGTGGTGATTAGTTATGTAACACGTCTAATATCTACTGTGTGGAAGAAATCACTCACAATGCAGTGACTGTCAACAAAGGAAGGCAGTGGTGGTGTACGCTGTTAGTCCCAGCACTTGGGAGGCAGAGGCAGGAGGATCTCTTTGAGTTCAAGGAGGCCAATTTGGTCTACAAAGCAAGTTCCAGGATGGCCAGGATTGCTACACAGAAAACTCTGTCTCAAAAACACAATATAACACAACACAAACAAACAGAGGTTCTGTCCTCTACTATTTCAGACTTTTTAAATAAATTAAATATACTATATCACCACAGACAATGTTCTGTGCCTGCCTGAGCTTTGTGGTTCTTTTTGATCTGAGTGTGTTTCTCTCATTCATTTGTGGACAGCTGCCACTTAGCTAGAAGGTGGCATCTGGGGTTTGACTTGCCTGCTAAAATAGTGAGATACCTGGCCAAAAATTTAATACCTCTAAGAATACTCAAGAACATATATAAGGTTGCTGTCTGAGACCTCAAGATCAGCCATAGATATTGTTTGAGTCTTCATTTACAATGTGGTTGCTATTGTCTACTGACCCAAAAAAGCCATGTTTCTTCCAGAGTCAAGTTCCATGATTTTTCCAGGGCTGTCCTGGTGAAATACCACAGACCAGGAGGCTTAACCAAGATACATTGTTTTCTCATACTGTTGGAGCCTAGAATTCCAAAAGCATGATGCTGGTAGACTTGAAGTCTTTTGAGGTCTCCTTTTCTCTGGCCTGTAGATGGCCGCACCCCTGTTGCCTCTTCACATAGGTTTTACTGTATGTGTACGCTCCTGATGTATCTCCTTATAAGTTCACTAGTGTACAGAATGGAGGTCTGCCCTAATGGCTACATTTCACCCTTTAACACTCCTTTTCTCCAAATAAGAATACATTCTTTGGAGTCAAGACTTCAATAAAAACTAAGGGAAGACTCATGTCACCCATGACTTTCACTGTAGGAGAGGCCAGCCCAATGGCACAGGCAGTGGAAAATGTGAGCAAATGAGGGAGTCTTTAGTCTATAGCAGGTTATCAAAATGTAGGAAGGGAAATAAAAAACTTATGGGATTTGCTCCAGATGTACTATCTCAGATAGGGGCTACAAACTATGGCTGTAAACTAAATCTAATCCCAAATTTATTTTTATAAATATAATTTATTGAACCCAGCCACATTATTTTGCTCTGCATTAACTGTGGTTGCCTAGCATTCTAAAGTGAAATGCCAGAGTTAAGTAGTTGTCCCAGAGATGGAATGATCCGCACACTCTTAACCCATTGTAGTCTTTTGCAGAAAACATATGCTGGCTGTCAATTATTAAAGAATTGTCAGAAAGCCAAGAACTTATAGAAGGGTAAAGAAACTCAACAAATAATAGCAGAAAACGTGATTCTGCCAAGGAAGAGGAGGGCACACATAATTTCCTTGCTCGTCTGGTATAAACAGACTTCCAGATAAACAGCAGTTCTGGAATTATCACAGGATTGCTCCAATGGTGCTACTTAAAACTCTTCGAAGCTCTTTCTTGGAAGGATGTTGTACACAGCCTTGGACACCCATTCCTCGATACTCATATGTCATAGAATTTTCCAAGATTATTTAGAGATAACCGGTTTTCATAAATGGGGATGGGGGAGAAGAGGGGTCCTGGCTTTACTAGGGATCTCTACTTCTGTATTCTGAGCCTTATTCACACCCCATAGGAAGGCAGTGCCACTTTTAAACCCCATTTCACATTTTAAAACCAATTCTGTTAAGCATGACTTCAGCTGTCACTTCTCGTTATTTTGGAAAAAGCTTGATGCTTGTAGGTTTGAAACATCCCATCCATTTGCTTGATGGACTTCTGATAACTATCCGTGCCCATTGGGTGTAAAGTTGACCCCAATTATGCAGCTGACTGCCTTAACGACGAAGGATTTTAGAGCAGCCATGTAGGGTTAGAGGCAATCCTTCTTGCCTGGGTACCTGATGCTTACTATCCCTGAAAGCCAGGTCTTCAAAACTCGTGAGATTTTTATGACTACTGCAAATGAAGAGTGTAGAGAGAATTTGGGAATGAAGGGAAGTTGATGGGCTCAAGGCTGTCTGCACTATAGATGTGGTCTGCAGCCCCACAGGAATCAAGAAAAGCAGGCTTTTCATCCCCTTGCTGCAGAAGCCTTGTTATCGCCGAAATAGACCACTTGAGATGGAAGTGCAGATGCATTTGCTGCTGATGACAGCTCACCAGGACCCAGCTCTCCATTCAGGTACATTGATATGCATATTCACTCTACTGGAAAAAAAAATCATCTCCTCTTCTACCCTGGGACACGGCTTCCATAGGCTCTGGAATCTGCTATTTTATACCCACCTGCTGGTACAATATAAGCAGCTGCAATAGGCATCAAGCTATGAAAAGCTCGGAGGAGCACTATTGCAGTGTGAATTGCTTCCTTGCTCAGTGCCGTTTGGTGATCGTAAGATGGATTGCCAGCTTAGCACAGGCACACAGTGTTTGTGTAAGGAACAGGGAGGGCCATTTCCTCCTATTTCTCCCACCAGCCACTGCTTACCAGGCCCTTTGCCACTTATAAAAAAATGAAGCACTTGTTAATGTTTCTTCAAAGAAATTCCAAGACCAGAATCACTGACTCAAAGGCGAACTGCTTTGTTTCTTTTTTCCTCCTGACTTCCAGATAAGAGCCTCTGATGCCTTTGGCGGAAAAAGACCACTGGCCCATGCAGTTGCTGGCTCATGGAAACTTCCAGCAGGGTCGCTTGTTGACTCTTCATGTTGTATACCATCAAGAAACTAATAAACATAGCCAAATGCAGAAAGTTGTTTTTGAGTACAAGACCAGTTTACAAGAACTACAGTGAACTGGTGGCTTTGGTAGCCTGTGCAGCCATGTGGCTAATCCAGTAACATCTTGTCTTCAGCACACTGACCTCACTTTGATTCAGACATTTTTGAAAAGGATTCATTTCTTCTCCATTTCAAAGCTGTTTATCTGGCTTAGAAAATAGCTGCTTTAAACAGGAACCTTTACACTTGTCTGGGTAAATTCTGTTCCAATTTTTGTTTTGGCCACAAGTCAAAGATAACAGCTGTGCGCTTGTGGGTTCACTGAACTCTACTCGCTTGTTGGCTGCGTCGCCGACCAGAGGGAATAACCAATAATTAGAACATTTCGGGTCATCTTGGGGAAGAACAGAGTTTTCTCATGTTTGGAAAGGTGATGTGGCCTCCCTTGGATTTTTCCAAATGTGACTGAATGTGGAGCTGAATACACAAGCCAGGACTCATTGCCATTGTGTCCTCCCTTCCCTGAAATAGCACAGGATAAGTGGAGACTGCAAACTATTTTTAATGTTTCCCAGATTAGCTATAGCTACACAATGGGCCTGTGCTCCTATGGCAAGGGAAAGCTCTCATGTATTCCAGACACATCAGCATTTCTGATCATAATGATTTGTGACTCGGGAGCTGAAAGCTTTGGAATTCCCTCCTAGTTGAATCAATACAAGTTTACATAAATATATGTTTCTGTTTGCTTTTGTTCTTGCTTCAACATCGATGTTTACTTGCTGGCTACTATAGACAATGGAAGAGAGAGACAATGGGCAAGGAGGAGCAGAGAGAGATAATTCAGAAGAAAGTATTGGGATATGTTCTATTTGCTTTCATGGTGAGGACATTTTAGCTTTGCTCAAACAGAGTAATGTATATGAATCTTTATAGGAAAACAGACTTTATCCTGTTCACCTAAAGAGCATACCTATTAGTCTATTATGCTGATTATAACCCATGGTCATTGCTGCAGGGTGAATGCTTTTTTTTTATCAGAGTGTTTGATGTGCTAAAGTTTTTCATATCTGAGATATGTATCCGAAAGATTAATCCACAGGGAAATAGGGCCTGTTTTGCTCCTGAGTGAAGAAGTCAAGAAAATACTTATTTAGCATTCATAATCTTCTTCCAGTTAAATGAAAAAAATTGATGAGGATGCCTTTTTATATTTTCACTTGGTTTTATGCCAAGGAGAGGAAACCTTTGGCTTTCTCTTGAATAACCACAGATATGAAGTAGAGGGCACATTTTCAGTGACTTACCTTCAGGACAGTCTTCATTAGCAAGCCAGAGCTCATCATAACATCTCTTTCTCACAGCTGAGGAAGGTGCCTTGGGTACCTTCAAGGCTGCTGTTTACTGTGACCTGTGCTGTTGATCAGTGGTAGAAATGTACCTGGCTCAGATCACAAGTGGTATCTAAACTCCAGCCCCTGCTAGCTCAACAAACTCTAACTCAAAGACCACCTAGGGCTGGGATGGGAAGCCAGTAATCTTATACCAAGTTTATGAAGATTTTTCATCATGGCCAGGAGTATCTCTGAGTTCATTCAGGCTTCTTGCTGTCAATGTGAACCCAAAGCTCTTATCTTTTAGTACCTCTGACTTTCTTGCCCTTGAGTCCAATTTCAACAAGACAGCAAATGAGTGATTGATGATGAAAGCAAATGGATGCTTATCAATTTATATATGAATTTCATATGGAGTTTACTCAGATAAAGTCCAGTTTGACATAAATATATGCACATCTTTTAAGTTATCTTTAAAAGAAATATTTTACTGGTATTTTATGTTCCAAAAAAAGTTCTAAGTCCTTCAATGTTAATGTGACTGCATTGTGTTCACTCTATTGGCAAGTCTATGTCCACTAAATAGATTGTTATAGTGTAATTCAGATCAGAGCTAATACTGTCAGTTAGAAACAATGAACTTGATGCCAACAATCGTGATGAAGATATATCCATACCATGCTTCTACCCTGAAAGATATGTGATTTAGGGCCCACTGTGTAATATCAGCAGTTTACAACCACTGTGTTTCTGGAGACTGTTTCCTGAACTGGTCCAGAGAACAAAGGACTCTGAATAAGCCAGGACTGTTAAAAACTTTCTTAGGAGATGGAATATGTGAGTTCAAGGAGAGGAGGCTCAGCAACACTATTCTTCCTGAGCTCAGACACAGATGGGCTGCCGCACTTCTGGGTCGCATTTTCTGTCTGATTGGAGCATCCCTCTAGGATTGAAGGAACAAAGGGTGTTGGTAAAGGAAACACACAGAGTCCCAGAGGTTTCCTGTGCTTGCAAATCATTTTCAGTGTCAAGATTTAGAATCTGGGGAAAGACAGAAGAGTGTGCAGCGGGGATTTGTTTTCCCCTCCTCAGCATTTCTAGCAATAGATTGATAGGTGTGAGAAATTAGGCGTCCTGCTGAGAGGTAGGTGAGGCATTTTAAATGGAGCTTTAAGGAAGCTTTCTTTCTAGCTTGGTGGTCTGTCCGTTGTTGGCTTCTGCAGTTGATTCTCTCATTACCTTCAGATGCAGTCAACAGAAGATGGTAAAGGTTGGAATCTCTACCTACTGACAGGCTTGATATGATTAATTTTTATGCTGATGCCTTTGCTATTCTTTTCCTTATAATGCCTTTAAGTCTTTTGCCTCTGGTGACACTACATAGGTGCTCATTTAATGATGCAGGAGTACATCAGGAAAGTCTCTTTCTGTCATGAGAACTTAAATGAATTTAATGATTACCATGGGGCTGATCTCCTCCTGACACAGAAATAAATTAAGGTTCAGTTTTCCAGAGACTGAGCCTCTTGAAATTGACCAAGAGTTAATTTTCTTATATATTTGAAGCTAGCTATTGATAGTGATTATTATAATCCTCACTGTATTTCTATACTGGAGTCATGCCTTATGACCTATCTACCTTAGAAAAAGCAAACATGTGAGGCAGAAATGAAAGGGAGTATTGGTACAGGCAACAGTGGAATGGTGGCAGAGCTAAGTCATCAGTCATGTAACAGCACTTACAGGGGCAATGTTACCTTTTAAAAAAAAGACTGTTTACAAACATCCTACCATGTGTCAGGCACTGGTATAGCCACTTTTGTTTGTATTATTTAACATTTTTAAAGATCTGTAAGGTGGTGGTTGTTTTTACATTACAGATAAAGGAATAAGTAAAATAGAAATGGGGTGCTTTAAAAAGGAGGATCTGAGATTTTAGTTGTTAACCATTTGGATTCTGAATTTAACAGACTTTCTGTTCTTAAGATGTCAGTGTTTCCCACCTTGGATCCCATTCCCTCACCTGACTCAGTCTTGATGTTGGGGTGAGGAAACTGGATCTGCCAGGAGTGGAGGCTGAACTGAGCAATATTGGGACCTTGGGACCTCTTGCTCTTGCTGGGGAGGAGATGGGGAGATGTGGAGAAGAGAGAGTGACCTGAGGGGGTGGGAGGGGGAAGGGACCTTGAATAAGGATATACACGGATAGAAAATGTGACTTTATTCATAATAAAAAATTTAAAAAATAAAAAAAGATGTCAGTATTTCCAAAGGTTTTTGTTGTTGTTTTGTTTTTTGTTGGAAAGGAAAGTCCAGTTTGTAATATAGTCAGGAGCAGGTCCAGCTAGGAGACACAGGCTGATTGTTAGATCTTTTGGGAATGAGTCCTTCTCTGACCCAATAAGAGGCTCCACATGTCATGGGAAGGGGGCTTATTTTCTTTGTAAGATGACTATTCCACTCAACTCCAGACTCCACCAATATTGTATAAATAATAAGGAATTACATCCACTAACCATACTCCTCTGCCAAACACTTTGAATTTTTTAGAGGGCATCATTCCCTCTAACCTACAGAAATCATAATGGGATACAGGAGAGAAAACTGAGTAGGAGTTGAGTAACATATAGACTAAGCACCTTGTCACAGGTCAAAATGGCACTTAGGTGAGGAACTGGGGTCTGATCCAAAGTCACTGACTTCCAGTCCTTCCTCTTTAACACTTGTACCCATTGCCTTTCCCTCTTACTCTTAATGTGCTGAGCATCTGACTCTCATCTTGACAAGTCTTTTCTCCTTCACACCTCCTTTCTAGTGGCTTTCTTCTGACATATTTATACTGAAACAATTCCACTTTTTGTGGAGGCACTTTTAGCTCCCCTAATAATTTAATTTCTTTTGTTTTTATATAGTAGATGATCTATTCTACCCCCAAACACTTGAGAGTCAAAATTTTCTTTTTTCTTTTTTTTATGGGTACTGAGAATTGAACCAGTGTTTCACATATTGAGGTAAGTGTCTATCACTAAGATCCATCTCCAGACTCTTCTTGGTACTTTTTATTTCGAGACAGGATGCTACCATGGTACCTAGGCAGGCATTACACTTGTGGTCCTTCTGACTCAGCCTCCTTAGAATCTGGGATCACCAGGGCTCATGCGTTAATAATTCATTCTTGAAAGACAGAGAAATCTCATCCTTTAAATGTTTTAGGTGATTTGAAGTTTTTACACTCAATCCTTTAATATATCAAATAAAAATATCAACAAAGGAGTCAACGTTAGACAACTCATAGAGACATCAAAGGACCATTCACAAAACTTTAGTGACAACATAGGCATCCATTGGGTTTAGAGCTGCATAACCATTCTACACTATGAGTAGCCAATTTGAGATCCTGGTTTTCTACCTATAAAATAGGGCTAATTTCTAGTCATTTAGCGAATATGGAAATCAATGATCCTCATTAAGGGTGTGGATACTGTTAATCACATTACCTGGCACTAGTAAGCATTTAATAAAGGATATTTTCATTAATTATGCTTATTCCAATTATTAAAAGCCTGACTGACTAAAGAACCGCCTAAAGCTGTTACATTTTTCACTCTGTAACTACAATGAAGATCTGTGTAGTAACTGAGACTTGACACAGTCCAGCATCTCTTTCTGACATGTTAAGGTAGTTCTGGACCCTAAATAATCACTACACCAAACAATCAGCAAGCATGTAGGGTAGAAGCTTGAACCTCTGACTCAGAGGAAATCTATAAACAGAGAAAAGATTGAGTGGAACTTGATCAGCATAGATTGCACAGAGCACCAATCTCCATGACTACTGTCAGCAACTGTGGCTTCTCTCTCAGGTAGGTATTAAGTAATAAGCACTGAGCAGATACAATGCATGAGTATGTGGATTAATTTTTAACTGTTTTCTTTTAAATAGGATTTTCTATGGTTTTAATATATAGACATGGGAAATTAGCTTTAGTTGAAATGTATTGTTATAAAATTAGCATTACTAGAGAAATTTGTAGTGACTAGATTATAGGTGATACTTTCGAAATCTTATATTATAATGCATTTAAAATATTAAGGAATGGTATATGTCATTCAATGGTATGATAATAGTTACTCTATTTTTAGGCACAAAATTCATATGGACCTAGCCATTTTATAGAAAGTTGTGGCTCTGCTTCTTCCTTGGATTTATTGGTACACTGGTCCACAGTGGGTGGAGGAGAGATGAAATGGGGAACAAGGTTTGGATGGCTGTGGACACAATGCAGATAGCCTTCCAGGACATGCCTTAGGTGAACAAGCTCAATTTATTCCACAGTAGAAGGAATAGATAAAATTGGGAAGCCTGGAGACAAATCCTAATTTACATTAAGTGGCACACTCCTATCATAAGGCTTCATATGTGGCAGCAGAGTCCTATAGCAAATATCCTAGTACAAGTCTTAGTTACCATATATGCAATGTGAGGTGATGTGGGGTGGTGGGGGTTCTAGCAGGAAACTGTGCCAAGGATCACACTAGAGATAAGTCAAGCATCTGTGTCTAAGAACATCATCTAAATAAGGTCAGGTAGAGATCAGGAAGCCCTTTCTGGGTAGGAGGGAGTCATCCATGTTACTGAGCTTAGAGAAAGCTGCCAGGCTATGGTAGACTGGCAACCTCTGACCATCAGGGCCTCCCAACAGAAATTTAGAATGCATGAAATATTATTTTAGTGGTATCAGTTCTTCATCATCCTGTCAGACATCCATGTGGCTTGCTGTGTGACTTTGTGGTCCCTCTCATTAGTGAGAGAGCATTATTTGGTTGTTTGACTTCAGTCTCAGGCAGGTGGCTTGCTTTTGCTCATAGGATGTTGGCTCAGAGGTTTGAGATGAGTCTGCATGATAACTTTGCCCTCCTGCACATGTGCTATTTGCCAGAAGAGCAAGTTCCCAACAATATTCCCATCCAAGAAGATAAAGGACACATGACCAGCTCTAAACCACTCTGAACCTTGGAGCTGAGCCCAGCTCAGCTTAGCTCACACAGATCAACTAACTCCAAGCTTGCCAGCTACACACACGTGAGAATAAGTGAAAATTGTTTTGGAGTTGCTTATTACACAGCAACAGTTGACTAATACAATATCTCTTCCAAATCCATTCAATTTAAGTGGGGAAACAATAGAAATATGATTGTGTGTTATCCCTGGAGCCACTTGCAATTAAATATCATGAAAGTCTCAAGCTCTTTGATGAAATAATATCTTCGACAGAGAAGGCAGTCAATAAATGCTTCATGAATTTAGTTACAGGCACATCTTACTTTCTTTTACTACACATCAATCCAAATAAAAATGAGAAAAGAACCACTTGGAACACTCTGACATTTCAGAATATGTGTTGTGTGCAGGCAGCTGGAGGCACACACTGGGCTGAAGAGGCCTTGTTTAGAGATTTTCCTATACTTCATATTTAACAAAATTTCTACATCACTCCAGCTTACATCCAGAATAATGGCATTTTGAGGAATATTTTAGTACTTTCTCAGTGGAACAATAATTTCTTCCATTGCCTTAAAATTAAATGAATATTATTTTGCTATTATTGTTTCAGTTATTGAGGTCATTATCATTATTTATTGAAAATAGGTTCTTTTCTCATACAATATACTCCTGATTATAGTTCCCCTTCCTCTACCCCTCCACCTCTGTTCCTCTCCAGATTAAACTCCCTTTATGTCTCTCATTAGAAAAAAACAGACTTCTGAGATAACAACCAACACGACAAAGTAAAATATAGTACAAGGAAGCAAAAAGTTTCATATCAAAGTTGGACACAACCAACAGGAGCTACAGTAATAAAAACAGCCTGGTACTGATATGAAAACAGACTTGTGGTCAATGGAATCCAATTGAAGACCCCGACATTTATTCACACACCTATGAACATGTGATTTTTGACAAAGAGGCCCAAAATATTCAATGGAAAAAAGATAGTATCTTCAACAAATGGTGTTGGCATAACTGGATGGTAGTGTGTAGAAAAATGCAAATAGATCCAAACCTATCACCTTGCACAAAACTCAAATCCAAGTGGATTAAAGACATCAACATAAACCCAGCCACACTGAACTTGATAGAAAAGAAAGTGGGAAATACCCTCCAACTCATTGGCACAGGTGACCACTTCCTAAATATAACACCAGTAGCACAGACACTAAGAACAACAATCAATAAGTGGGACCTCCTGAAACTGAGAAGCTTCTGTAAAGCCAAAGACACAGTCAATAAGACAAAACGACAGTTTACAGAATGGGAAAAAATTTTCTCCAACCCTACAAGAGATAGAGTACTGATTTCTAAAATATATAGAGAACTCAAGAAACTAGAGCCCCAAACCCTAAATAACCCAATTAAAAAATAAGGTTCAGAACTAAAAAGGGAATTCTCAGCAGAAGAATTACCAATGGCTGAAAGGCACTTGAAAAATTGCTTAACATCTTTAGCCATCAGAGTAATGCAAATTAAAACAACTTTGAGATACCACCTTACACCTGTCAGAATGGCTAAGATTAAGATCACAGATGACAGCCTATGCTGGAGAGGATGCAGAGCAAGAGGAACACTCCTCCCATTTTTGGTGGGAGTGTAAGCTTGTCCAGCCACTCTGGAATGCAGTATGGTGGCTCCTCAAAAAACTACAAATCAATCTCCTGAAGGATCCAGCAATGCCACTATTGGGCATATACCCAAAGGATGCACATTCATACTCTAAAGACATTAGATTAACTATGTTCATAGCAGCATTATTTGTAATAGCAAGAACTTGGAAACAACCTAGATGCCCCTCAACTGAAGAATGGATTAACAAACTGTGATACGTGTACGCAATGGAGTACTACTCAGAAAAAAAAAAAATCTAAAATTTGCAAGCAATGATGAATTTAGAAAATATTCTCCTGAGTGAGGTATCACAAGCCCAGAAAGACAGGTACAAGATGTACTCACTCATAAGTAGACTTTAGACAAAAATCAAAGAACACCCAAGCTGCAAACCACAACCCCTGAACAGTTTGAGATTTGAAGGAATTTAAAAGAGACATCCAGGGATTCTCCTAGGAATAGAAAATAGAGAAGATCTACTCAGCTAATTGGGAGCATAAGGGGTAGCAACCAAGAAGATGTGGGAACAAGTCATGAGAGAAGGAGATGATTGAGTAAGAGGAACAACAAAGAGGGAGAAAAAAAAGAATGGAGATCTTACTAGAGGAAGCCAGTGTGGGGTTGGAAAGAGACTGGGTGCTAGTGAAACCTCCAAGAACTCACAGGATATCTCTGGCTAGGTCTCCAACCAATAGTGAAGGTGGTGCCTAGATAGGACTTCCTCCATAATCAAATGAACAACCACTCTAAGTGCCATCACAAAACTTATGTATAAAATCATATCATCTGAGACTAGCACTATGACTTCTTCCTTTCCAGTTTGTATCCCCTTGATCTCCTTAAGTTATCTTATTGCCCTAGTCAAAACTTCAACTACTATACTGAATAGATATCAAGATAGTGGACAACCATGTATTCTTCCTAATTTTAGTGGAATTTCTTTGAGTGTCTCTCTATTTAATTTGGTGTTGACTATAGCCTTGATATAAGTTGCCTTTATTATGATTAGGTTTTACCCTTTTTTCCCTAATCTCTCCAGAGATTTTTATCATGAAGGTCTTTTGGATTTTGTCAAAGATCTTTTCTGAATCTAATGAGATAATTGTGTTGTTTTTATCTTTCAGTTTATTTGGTGAATTAAATTAACTGACTTTTGTCTGTTGAATCATCCCTGTATCTCTGGGATGAAGCTTCCTTTATTATGATGGATCATCTCTTTTTATATGTTCTTGGATTCAGTTTTCAAGTATTTCATTGATTATTTTTGCATCTATGTTCATGAGGGAAATTGGTCTGTAATTCTTTCTTTATTAACTCTTTGTGTGGTTTGGGGGTCAGGGTAATTGCCATTAACTCTTCTTTAAAAGTCTGTTAGAATTGTGCACTAAAACTGTCTGGTCCTGGCTTTTTTTTTTATTTTGGTTGGAAGACGTTTAATGAGTGTTTCTACTTCCCTAGGGTTCATAGGTCCATTTAAATAGTTTGTCTGGTCTTTATTTAACTTTGGAAAGTGATGTCTATGAGGAAAATTTTTAATTTCTTTCACATTTTTTAATTTTGTGGAGTCACAGGTTTTTAAAGTGATTCTTTGGAGTTCCTCATTGTCTGTTGTTATGTCCTCCTTTTTGTTAATTTGGATATTCTCTTCATCTTTTAGTTAATTTGGTAAAGGTCTGTCTTTGTATTATCTTTTTGTTTTTATTTTATTGATTTTTGTCCCTGGTTTGATTATTTCCTGCCATCTGCTCTTCCTGGGTGTGTTTGCTTCTTTTAGTTCTAGAGTTTTCAAGCATCTTATCAAGTTGCTAGAATGAGGTTTCTACATTTTTAAAAACATGAGCACTTAGTGTTAATGAGCTTTTTTCTTAGCACCACTTTCATTGTGTCCCATAGGTTTGTGTATGTTCCATATTTATTTTCATTGAATTCTAGAAAATCTTTAATTTCTTTCTGATTTATATCTTGATGCATTTTTCATTAGTATAGAGCTGTTGGTTTTCATGAATTTGTAAACTTTTTGCTGTTGTCGTTGATATTCAGCTTTAATCTATGGTGGTCCAGTAGGATGCAGGTTATTATTTTAATTTTCTTATATCTGTTAAGACTTGCTTTGTGTACGAATATGTGGTCAATTTTAGAGAAAGTTCCACAAGGTAATGAGAAGAATCTTTTTGTGTGTGTTTGAATTGTAGTATCATGTAGAAAATGATAATGAAGTTAGCAACATGGCAGAGAAAACTTTTCTTAGGTAAAAATGCTCTGCTTAAAAGAGAGTAGGGTAATTTATTTTTTAAGTAATCTCCAACTTAAAAAGTATCAAGAAATGACTAACAGAATTGACTAAACATATAACATACAACTGTCAGTGATCCACTTTATTCTTTCAAGAAGAAAATCTGATTCTATCATGAGAAACTGCATTTTGATAATTCAAGAAGAAACCAAAAGTGAGGCCATGGTTCTAAAAGACATTTGTTTGGAAAAAAATAAAGGAAGTAAGGAAGAAAGAAAACAGGAAGAAGGGAAGGAAGAAAGGAAGGAAGAAAGGAAGGAAGAAAGGAAAGAAAGAAAGAAAGAAAGAAAGAAGGGAAAAAGGAAGACCAGCCTGGGTGTCATGGCACATACCTGTGATTTCAGCATTTGAGAAGCAGAGGTAGGAAGATCAGGAGTTGAAGGCCTTAATCACAAATACAGGACATTCAAGGCCAGACTGGGTAAATAAAACCATGTCCAAGATCACTATAAATAAATCAGTTAGGACATGAAAAATCATGATCTATATGAAATATTGTTCATAAAGAAATTTTTTTCTCCTCATTTGGTCTTTGATGGTTTTTTATGGGTATCCCTTGGGGGAAAGGTGTAAGAGAATTATTTGAGCAGATGAACAGTTTTGTTTCTTTATGGTTTGATCTTAAATATGCAGGGAAGATTTATTCATGCATATATTCTTTGGAATAAAACTTAGATAAAAATAAGTAGTAAATACAACTAAGGTGGTAAACAAACAAACAAACAACAACAACCAAATTCCATCTCTAAATGTTGCTCGCTTCATCCAGCTATGTGGATTGTCTGTGTTCCTCCTCAACAAGTGGAGAAATGAAAATGTCATGTACACACCAGGTTGACAAATTGATTTTTCTTCATGAGTACACACCTTTGCATTAAGAATCAGAAAAGAATATTTGTATTTTGAACGGCTTAAGTGCTGAATATATAGCATTTGGCCCGTTTAAACTTGCTAAGAAGAGCACAGAGGTAATACATCAATATTTCTATGATGTTTTGATTTTTACTGGTGATGCTTTCTTAAGTACCACCTGTTCTACTAAAGCTGAATTCACGAGGTAATTTTCAAACATTATTACTTATTTCCAACATTTCTAGATAGAAAACATAAAATGTTAAAAATACTTTTAAAAAAAAATGATGTGACATGTCACTCTCATTCTCTCAACAATGATTTGATGTGTAATTTTTGTTCTTTCTTCACTAGTAATTTCTGGATAAAACCCACAATTTTTGCTTTTAACTTTGCCCCTTACAATAAATATAAAATATATAATTTTGCTCCTGAGACCATCTGTAAGATGATTTCCCCAAAGAACAATGACAACAACGCTTTTAAACACTGGGTAAACGTGGGCTTTTAGAAACTGATTAAAGTTCTTTCCAAGTTTTATGCCAAGGCAAAAGGGGACATGTGAGACTAACGTAATTCATCCTGCCAGCAGAATCATACAGCATCCGCTCTCCTGAATGTTCAGTCTGGCTGTGATTTATTAGGGGACCAAGTTCATGTCATTGCATCTGATCTTCAGAGGCCTGGCTTCAGATCCTCATTTTACTCACAATTGAAAATGAGGCTGGTGGTCAGGTCCTCGTCCTGTTTGACATGATTGTCAGCCCACACTCTGGAGAATGGCCATCTGGAAAAACAGGGCGTGTTAATTTGCAGGTCAGGGACTCAACTGCCTATAAGTAGGGTTTTTTTTTTTTTTTTTTTTTTTAATCTTCAGTGAGGCTGGCAGAGTGTCTGCTCCTGACCCTCTTTCGTGGGACATTAATTAAGATCCCTGTCAAAGTAGGGTACAACGATCCTAATATCTTCCCATGGAAGCTTGTGTTTTTTATTTTTGTCACAGATTAAGAAAATGACTAATTATTAAAATTTTGGAAACAAAATCTCTGTGGGATTTAGAATGTCTGTGTAAAATCTAAAAGGCAGCCAATTTTACTTGCTGGCATTTCATTGCCCTGTGCAGCTTATAAATAGTCTCCATGTGGCTGCTGCCTCAGTACCGACCTCTGATAAGAGAATGGGAAATTAGTTTTGTCAAAGTCTGCCAGTCTAGGGGCAGTGTGTATGCCTAAGTGTAATTTAAAAAAAAAATGATCCACAGAAACAGTGATTTTTATTTTTTATGAACTTTGGTGGAGAACAATAGGGAAAGCAGAAATTTGCTCCAGCTAATTATATAATCTGAAGTAAAACCAAAAAATCCAATTAATGTAATTAAATTCAGTGTTGATGTAAGAGAAGAAACATATATAAAGATATGGCTTGAGTACAATGCTAATTTGCTATCAGATTTTAGGATCTCTAATCCCTTTTATGAGAGACTGCCTCTTACTTTTGTGAATATGTGTTATTAATTCAAAGCAGGAGATGGGCTTTGTCATGGCAAGAACCTTAGGGGCATGTATGCTTTTCATGTATGCTGGAAGATATATCTAAAGATCTGTTTTTGTTTGCATATAGTCTGGATGGCTTTGTTGGTTGGGAATGAGGCTGCCTTAGACAGCTGGTGTCCTCCCTTACTGAAGTATCATCTCGTTCACAGAAAAAGTAATTATTACCTGAGACAAATTACAACATATCCTCCTTGTTTTGATAGACATTCATTGGCTAGGTTTTCACATGGCACTGCTTTCATCTAGCATAGCCCTTGTAGTGTTGACTCATTTACTCTTATGGGAACTCTGTGGGGTTGGTATAATTGTTAGCCCCATTTCCTATACAAGGGATCTTGGTACAGAGAGCTTGATTAGAACTTAAAATATCTACTAGTTTCTAGCAGCTGAGATTCAAACCTAAGTCATCTAGCTGTTGTTCTAATCTACTGAATGATGACACAGACCTTTCCCCTCAAAAAATTGCAGACCACCTATAATTAATTCCTGACCATGCCAACAGAGGTCACCCAGACTACAGGATTCAGACTTCTTTGTAGGGTCAAGGAAATCCTGAGCATGTCCATAACTATTCTACTTAGTTTTTTCTTTTATTATTATTCTACAAATTTTAATGAACAACTACATTTTCATAAGAAAGCAAAAATAATCAGCAAGCCTTTTGTTCTCAAATAAAGTGATGATAGTCTATGAATTCTTTAGCCAAGCTGGATCACCCTTCCTACACATATCCAGGTTAACTTAATTAAAAAAAATTATCAAAGATTAATATCTAGGCAGATCTGAAGGTCCATGCCTACAATCTCAGCACTCAGGAGGAGGAAGGAAGATGGCTCAAAGCCATGATCAAGTACCAAGTAGGGCTCAGTCTCCAAACGAAATAAAAACAAACAACAGTAAAACAAGAGCCAGGGATGCGGCTGAGTGGCAAAGCACATGTCTAGCACAAAAGAGGCACTGCGTTCTATGCACAGCACTGTAATTTCTGAGAGCAACTAACTCTTGGAGAATTGCTTCTCCTCCTGAGTTCATCTGGAGACCTTTTCTGAGATGAAGTGGGGCTGATGCAGTTACATTGATAACACTATACAGCAATTGTTCTCTCATTGACTGCCTTAAGCTTTGGGAGAAGGGGTTTTGCCTTCAGGATTTGCCTTGTTGCTGCCTCTTTCCAGCAAGGTGCTAGATAGACATCAGGTATTCACAGTTCCTTAGAAGTCTGTTGAAGATTCCTTTCAGTTATTTGAACTTGATGCTCTGTTTATGGACAGCCTCTGCCCTCTTCTGTCTCAGGGACCAGAGTCTCATAAATGATTGTATGAACTTCTGGGATAGCTTGGTTTGCACTTGTCAAAATTTAATAAGCATTAGATATTCTGAGATAGAAATGGGGGAAATGAACTTTTATTGGGAAGAACTCCCCAAATAACTATTAAACACCAATTTCTTGAGAGGGACTAGAGAATACTTTAATTGCTCCTGGATCTCTTTTTCTGACTCTGAGGTACCTTAAAAAGTTGAAGTAGTACCAAAATATTAAGTTACTTGGAAAGCAAAGAAAATCTTAAAAGTAGAAATTTCTCGGTCATATTTTTACTGTTTGTGATTCATGGTATTTAAATCACGGGCCTTGACAATGAAACATGTGTCCCTTGACCTAATAGCCATTCCCTCAGTCTTTAAATGTCTTAGTCCTCCCAGGTTAGTTCTCTTGATTCAGTGCATCTCTGATCCCAGGAATCTTCCAAGTCATGTCTATTGTTATAGGAGGAAAATTTCTATTTTTATGTTGCCATCTCTATCCCCTGTCGTACATCATCCTTATTATTTTGCTTAGCATACAGAGAAATGGATTTCTTCCCACTCTCCTCACACACATACATCAGTATACTTCTCAGTTGCCTCCCTCTCTTCTTCCCTTACTACACCCCCCCCCTTGTTAGTACTTCCCCCAGCAGTCCACTTAGGTTTTCCTTGATAGATGTATTCGTTACCATCTCTTCTCACACCCGACTCCCTTTAGGCCTCCCATCTCATAGTCTGCTTTCTCCTTTTGACACAGAGAGATTTTAATCTTTCAGTTCCTCTTTCACTCTCTGGCCACAGCTTTCTAGTGAAGCTCAGAAGTTAGCAGGGCTGCTTGGTGGATGTGAAGAGAGGAGATAATTGTGGTTACAATGGGCTCCTCTTCACTTTCAAGATGCATTTTCTTATCTGTTTGCAGGAGAGGGTTAAAGTTGACTCTGAGAGGAAGGAGTTATTTCCAGGAGTCCAGAGGATTTTCCAGAAGGAGTGGGTTGGGCTGTTTTTGCTGGAACAGAGAAGATTACAGGCGACCTGGTGAGGGTGTTTTTTTAGCGTTGACCCCCCCTAGCAGGAATGCACATGTTAGATCCGGCTTCCCTTTGAGCTTTCTCAGGCTAGACTATTTCTATATCTGGTGGGTACATGGCTGTGTAAAAAATAAACTCAAAAATTGAGAATAACTGTATCCTTGACAAGATGTATCTCTTTCTAAGGGGGACTGCTGCAGCTGTCTAACAATGAATTACAACATTCCACAGCTGCCTGGGCAGGAAATGAAGGAAATTATCCTGGCTATCTCAAAATGGGTGTTCAGGGAGTGGGGGAGGGCATAAGGGCTGTTAGAGACTATTCTGGAATGAGGCCACTGAGCCTGTCTGATTAATCTTATCATTCCCATATCACAGGGTCTAGGGCTTCCAGATTTCAAACAGTTTTTAAAATTTTAAACCATCAAGGAAAAAAAAATCAAACAACTTGTTTACATAAATTCCAGATAGTGACTTACTGTTTGTTATTTTTGGCTGCAATCTGCTTTTCCTTTCAACAAATAGGTTGCATTAAGGAAATTCATATTCTAACTATCCCCAAACAAACATGATACAGCTGTGACTGAAATATCATTCAATATTTATCATTTCAAATAGCATATTTTGGTAAAAGATTTGGGTCATGGAATAATGGCTTAGCAAATGGTCATCTTCCATGCCCTCCACAGTGTATCCCAAGCACTTCTAAGAGCAGATTATCAAGTGATCCCCTCATAGGGTGGGGGAAGGTTCCAAACCATTGAGATGCTTCAAGCTATGGATATCACTAAATGTATATACTGCATTTTCTACATATACACACATCTAAAAACTTAATGTATAGTTATGCACAGTAACATGTCACATCAGTAGATGACAATAAAGTAAAGTTGTTCTAACATTGCACTGAAATGGGCATTAAATAAATGTGGTCTGTCTCTTCAAAATCCTTTCTCTTTTTACTTCAAAGAAGTTTTTTCTGGCTTCTCCCTGCCATACAGAATGGCTGGAATTATTGCTGGTTTGCTTGGGGTTATGGGTACATAAAGATGATTTAAACATTTGGATCTTTGTACTGAAGAATTACTATGGTAACTAACATAGCTGTTGAGGGGCAAGTAGCTTATACAGTGTGAATAATCTGGATAAAAGTGATTCCTGTCCCAAGCAGGATAGAGGATGGCCAAAGATGCCATCATGGAATTAAAAATGCCACATAACTTAAGACTTAGGAACTGTTCATTTCTAAAGATTTCCGCATCATTATTTCAAACCACAATTTCCTTTGGACAAGCAAAATTAGGTAGTGAAAGTGGTAAGGAAGTATTGGGGTATTCTTCTCCCTGGAAGCCTTCAATGGCTCTACACTGTCCATAGCAGGACTTCTAAGTACTTAGTGAGCCTGTGACCTACCGGAGGATTTTGTAAAACTGTATATTGTTACACAGTCTGTTCAGAGTGAGATGTGAGCCCCTGCCATCTGAGATGTCCCCAGTTCTTCCTAGGGTTGCTTCTTGTGACTACACTTTAACTGAGGAGAGCTGGTGACACAGACACACCAGTGATAAATCGGCATCTAAGCATCAGCCTGCTTCGCTAAACTCACTGCCAGCTCTTCCCAGCTCAATTTTCTTTTCTTATCTTTTTGCTTTTTCAGAGACACACTCTTTCCCTCGCTTCTGTTCCTAAGCCAAGCCAGTGTTTACAACATCTTACCATGTACTGACCAGGCTTCCTCATCTGTGTTTCTTCCTGTCATGAGAATTCTTGTGGCTCTCCTGTAACCCTCTGAAACCTTGTCTGGATGTCTATTTTCCAATGTACTAATGTCTGCCAGCTTGTACAGACCTGGTTGTACGTGTTCCACCCATGATCCTCAAGCATCTGATGGACACCCATCTTTCCTTAAACATTTTGTGCAAGTCTGGAGTAGAGGAGGAGTTAGAAAAGGTTTGCCAGAGTTGAGTAAATTTCACAAATTGTGGAAAATAGTTGTTCGGGATATCTTCCTCTCAAATAGTTGACATTGGCATTCAGATGAGCTTCTCTGTTCCGTCTGAGAAGATGTGTCTTATTCCTTGCTAGTTAGGGATCACTCCTGGGTATGTGTGCATGTTTTTTAAGGTTTTTATTTAGAGAATCTATAAATGTGATTAGGTGGGCTAAGCTTCTTAAAGGAGCAATCTGAGAAACACAAAGAAAATGGGGTGGTTGTCTTGCTGCCCATAGACAATTTTTGCTGTTAATGAAAGCCATTTGTGTTGACTGTCTACCAGGAAGTACTCCAATCCTTCCTCATAGGACTTTTAAAGTTAGTCTTGTTTCACCCTGCTTAAAAAAAAAAAAAAAAAGAAAGAAAAAGGGAGTTGTGCCACCTTTTCTGTTTTTTGCAGGATTGCAGGAAAATCAAATTCTTACCTATTCTCAGCAGAATTCTTGGGTTCTGGAAAGATGTTCCCAATTGTGCAGTGTTGGCTCACAAACTATTTGATTCAGGGACATGGACTCTAATTTTGGTTCTGGACTATATTAGTGTTGATCTTTTGAACAGATTAGTTATCTGGTTTGAGCCTCAGTCATCTCATCTTCTAGTAGAGTACATCAGACCCATCTGAAGACTATCAGGAGTAAGTGGAAGAGTGTGTGCCTTTGGTTGATAATTGAGTATACAATTGAGTATCCTATAGCATCTAAGACAAAGTTGCTTTCTCACATTGACTAACTATAGGGAAATGGCTTTTACTTAATCTTCTGCTTTGTGATACTTCACTTCTGACACCACCGTATGTGTAGGTTTTCTATGCCAAACCATTTCCTAGTTCTCTGTAGACACCAATTGACTGTCCTATAATGTAACTCAATTATGAGGTTGTCTACTTTGAGATGTCATGAAATTCAATAGGTAAAGGTCTCAACTCATGATAATGGCTCCATTCAGATGCTACTCACAAACTGAGGTTACTCATGTGATTCTAAGAAACTGGTTTGTGAATCAGAAAGATTCCCACTAATCTGTACTTGCATTGCATTCAATACTAGTTTGTTATAAAGGACAGAACTAAAGAGGAACACATAGGTGAGGCCTAGAGACAGGGGTTGAGAGCTTCTGTATCTTCTCCAAGGATGCCACACTCCTATCATCTCTGTGTTTCCATGGCACAATGTGTTCGCTGAACTCCATTCTTTGGGCTATTATATAGGTAGTTTGATATAAGAATGATTGATCAAATCAATTAGCCCCTAGAGTCAGGATGACAGTACTAAAAGTTCCCATTCTCTGTCTTACGACAACCTAAAAATTTTTCAGGAAATACCCTGTTAATATAAACACAAGATATGGTTGGAAGAGATTGGTGTCCTTAACACAAAAGCATAAGTCTTCCTTCAATAGGAATAAGATACAGTTTGTTCTGGAGCTAAATATGAGTGGCCCTGGCCTAGTAACACAAATTCAGGTTGCCTTCAGTTCCAAATTCTAATGCTGTAACAGTTTCATGACATTTTACAGGAACAGAAGAAAGAACATCATAGACATCTTTCAAATATATTGGTAGAAACATTGGGTATGTGTGTAACAGAAAGGTGGGTAAATATTAGCTATAGGCCTCATATGTGTTACATATATATGACTGATGTGACTGAATTCTTAGCTCCTTAGTTGGCATGAACAGGAACCTGTATGTACATTTCAAATGATTAAGAAGATGTTAAATCACATACAGAGAAGGGCAACAGACGGCTATGTAGGGGTCTAAAGACAACCTAGACAATTTGGCTCTGGTCTTAAGCATAGTCCATCCTTTTCACTGAAGTTCTAACTAACCTTGCAGAAAGCTCAGTGTAGGTGAGGATCTTTTTAGGAACACTCGTTCACTGTATGAATAGTGAGATATTTCCTTCACTGTGGGTCTGCACTTGTGTTGATAACCAAAAACAGAATACCAAGTATTATAATTAAGGATACTTACATAACTCTCACATTTAGGAAATTAGAAAGGGTTGAAGAGCTGTTAAGAGATGTGTCAAAAAACAAGTATGAAGACCAGACACTGTAAATCATCATCATAGTTCTTTAAGCCCATTGTTAAGGCTGTTGATAACTTCTCAATGATTAAAAGCTGAGGATATCAGTAGGATCTTGACTTAGGCATTCATACTTTAATGGTGGTTCTTCTTCTTCTTCTTTTTCCTTTCTTTCTTTCTTTTTATCCCCCCTCTCCTCTCCCCCACCTTTTTTAAATAAAGCTCTAGATGATGGGAGGAGTTCACTGAGAATCCCTACTAGGGCAGAAGTAGGGACTTCATCCTGAGTCGATTGCATTCCAAATCCATCAGAGTCCAGACTTTTAATCTCCTCTGGATTGCAAACTTTTAAAGAAATTTTTTGGACTTTTATCCTTTCCTAAAGAAACAACAAGAACAAGAATGAGTATTTATATAATTGAGCTTTTGTCTTATGGAGGCTGACAAGTCTCAAAATTTAAAATCTACTTGTTTCTGGTTGTTCTAACAATCTTCTGGCTTCTCACAAAGCACAAACACAAAGACATAAATGAAACAACAAAGCTGAAGTGACCCTATCAAAGACCCAGAAGATACTGAAAGAAAATAACTCATCTCTTTGTGAATTTATTTTCCCTTCCCAGGAAAGCCTAGAGCCAACACTGGCACTTGAAACTTATCTTACATTTGAGGTTATTCTTGTCAAATATATCTGATTATTTTACATGGTGGTGATAAGACACAGTGATCTCAATAAGGCTGTGATAAAAGTGAATAATATGTTGTGTCTGGAAACTTATTCTGTTTTAGGCCAAGTGGAAGGGTAGTTATCCGGGCACTGAAGGGTACCACTCACTATTTATCTTGGCCCAGGTGGTGTTCTGTGTGCAGGGCTGAATGGCATTAATAAATGTTAGCACAGTGGTTGTAGAAACATGTCCAGGCCTAGCTCATCACTTCCCATTTTCATACTTCCTGAGTAGACTGGGAAATGTGGAAGGACAGCATGAATTCAATTTAACAGTCCAGTAAGTGCCAAAGAAATGATCACATCCCTGAAAATAAGTGTTTTAAGCAAGATTTTTCAGATGGTAAAGAAAAGACAAATCCTTTGTTTAGTAAACAGCAAATACTTTATACATTAATCATCCAGAAGACATTAAGTGTAATCAGAGGTTTCGCTTTAGTTCAAATATAACTTATGTTCTCCAATTAATTACTTACAAGACTATGTGGCTTGCATTTTTAAATAAATATTCTACATCCCAGATGTCTTCTCATATGCATGCTGTGACCCTTCTTTGAGAAGCCAGTTCTCTTATCACATAGCCTGCTGGGCTATGAAGAAACAGCTATGGTTTAAGCGCCACCTGCCATGTTGGACCCAATAAGGAATTTGTGGAGTTGGAAAGCAGTTCCTACACTTAAGTAGGTTATATTCTTGGCAGAGACAGTGAGTTAGAATGATGTAATTTGAATTTGATATTTTTTTCCAGAGAAACATTATTATAATGGAGTTATCCTCTTGACCAAGGGTCAGATCTTAGTAAATTCACAGAAAAGAGAAGCTCAGGCTTTGAGGGAACCTTGAAAATGATCTGGGTCAGCCTTCTTTCTAGAGTCTAAAAAGCAAGTATTCTCACTTTTCAGATGAGACAGTGGCATTTATTTAGAGTGAGGTGTCCTGATACTGTAATAGGAAGTCAGGATTTGAGAAGGTAGGAACAGCATTTAGAATGGTACTACTCATAGCAGCTTTCCAAAGACATATCCATGCATATCTGCATCTTATGGTACCACAGCCATTAGCAACAAGTGCCTATTGATCACATAATATGTGGCTTTTGTGACTAGAGTACTGAAACTCAAATATTTATACAATGATAATTAATTTAGATGTAAAGTTGTCACATGTTGATTATACAAGTAATGGTGAACCTCACTTCCATGCATTTTGAAAGACAAGGGCTAGGTAACAAAGAAGGCGGGGGAAGAAAATGCAATTTGATGAGGTAACTGTCTTGCTGACTGAAGTGGTTATTTCATTATGAAGTCTGCGCTATCATCCATCTACCAGACAACACCAAGGAACTTCAGTCTTTTATAGCATGATAAAGTCCCAGGGCCATTTTAAAATTTTTATGGTACAAGAAGAAAAGGCGAACAAAAAAATCCCAGGGGCATGGACAAGTACCAAATAAAACATTTAGACTTAGGACAAGGAAACAAAAGCCATATTTCATGATAGAGTTAGGACAACTTTAAAGAAAAATTTCCTGAGGATAATGGAGGAAGCTACCATGAAAAATTGTGGAATACACTTTGAAAAACAAAATCAAATGTGGTTTTGAATTGTGGATGGCTATTGGTTTATAGGGGGAAAATATACTCTTTAAAATTCCTCCCAATAATTGAATTTTTACTTTAAGTTCTATTAAGCAATGCCCGCTTTCTTTTTACTGTGGCCCAGAGCACTCTCTGAATGGACATTTACATGTACATATACTTACAATTTCTCATTGTAAGTATAACCTGCAACAAATCTCTTATTCCTTTTTCAGTGTATATGACTGAGACATTGTAATCCTCACTCTTCCTAACTTCTGGAAACTACTATTCCTGGAATTTGACTACTTGATATGACTCACATATGTGGTAGCTTGTAGTATTACGTCTTTTTTGGCTAGCTTCTTTCAATTAACACTGTTTTGAGACTCAAACATGTTGTAGCATATAAACACATCTCCCTCTTTTTGCACCTGAATAATAAGTATTCTGTTGTATGCTTGCTCTCTGCTCACTTCTTCTTTCTCCAATGTTAGGGATTTAGGTTGTTCTTACCTCGCAACTATATACAATATCACTGCAATGAACATGGGACAATAAACCTCTCAAAACTCTAATTTTAATTCTTTCAAATAATTCTTTGTCTTAGGGTTTTTATTGCTATGCAAAAACATCATGACCAAAAGCATTTTCAGGAGGAAAGAATGCATTTCTTCTTACAACTCTCAGGTTACACTCCAGTCCTGAGAAGGAACTCAGACACTTCCTGAGGGATGTCACGGCAGGAACTCAAGGCAGGGAATGCAGGAACTGAAACAGAAACCATGGAAAAACACTGACTACTGGCTTGCACAATTTGATATATGTATCTCCATCACAGGCTCACCTGCTGAGGGACAGCAGTACTCAAAGTGGGTTGGTACCTCCCACGCCAATCTTTAATCAAGACGATATCCCTGAACACTTGTCTATGGGCCAAACTGATGGGGCATTTTCTAAATTGAGGTTTCTTTTTCCAGTTAACTCTAGTTTGTGTCAAGCTGACAAAAAGCAACAACAACAACAACAACAACAAGAACAACAACAAGACCAGACAGGACACCGCCATATTGTTTTTTTTTGTAGTGGCGGTATTATTATACATTCCAACAGTGCTCAAGTGTTTCAATTTCTTCACATTGTTGTTCACATTTAACTTCTGTTTTATAAAAAAGATTAATTAACTTTTGCTGGGCATGATGCAAGATCTCACTGAGGTTTTACTTTCCCTACATGGATAATGATGATGAACATATTTGGTTTAGATACTGGCCGTTTGTGTATCTCCTTTGGAGTTGTATCTGCTCAAGTCTTGCCTATCTTTTAATTGTTTTTGCATGTTTGCTTTAGCTATTATACTGTCTAAGTCCTTTATGTTTTTTGGATATTAACCCACTGTCAGATATGCACATATTTTCTCACATCCCATAGGCTTATATTAAATTCTGTTGGTTGTTTACTATGCTTTATTGAAGCATTTTGCATGTGATGCAGACTCATTCCAGCATTATTTTGTTTGACTATGATTTCAGTCAAATGATTGGTCTTGACAGGAAATCATTGTCATGACCAATGTTCGGAAGATTTTCATTTTCTTTTAGGAATTTATAGTTTTTGGTTTTATTTAAATTTATATCTTGAATCCATTCAGAGTGGATATAATTTCATTCTTGTGGGTATCTTATTTCCCAATAGCATTTATTAAAGAGATTTTTCTTTTCCCACTGTGTCTTTAGGGTATATCTTTAGCTGGTCATGGATGCACAAGCTTTTCTCTTTATTCTTTGAAATTCCAATAGCTTATGTGTCTGTCTTTATACTAACATCCAACTTGTAAACAGAAAATGCAATGAGAAAACTTTTTTGTTTTTGTCTTTCCTATTATTTTGATTCTTTAAGATCTTTGGTGGTTTCTTTCCAACTCTTACACTTTTTCTAAGCCTTCTTCCTCAGTGCTCCCTGAGCTATAGATGCAGGAGATATGATGTAGAAGTATCGATCAGGGCTTAGCTTCCCACAATGCGTTGATCTCTTCATTGAGTCCAGTTGTAATTTTCCATTTATTGAACAATTTCTTTCTGTCAAAAATTGTTCTCACAAAATGTTCCTAAGAATAATAAATCAAATTTCAATCTTACTGATTATGAGACTGTTTAAGGTGGAGTTTACAATTTTTGAAGTATTTCTTATTCATTTTTATTTCTTATATTGAGAACTTGATACTTAAATTCCTAACCCATTATTCATTTTTTATTTATATTTTTGCCACATTCTCTTTCTTTTATTTGGCGATATTGCTGGGGAACATTACCATGATTACAATTGTCTATGTTATTAGATGTCTGTAATCACCCAAGTACTTTTGTTTGTTTATTTTCAAGGTTGTAATTTAATTATGACATCTCTCTCTTCCATTTCTTCTCTTCAAACTGTCCATATACTCCCCCACTCTTCTTCAAATCCCTGACTTCATTTTAATTGTTATTGCATTTATATGTATTTGTATATACATATGTGTTTTAAAATATAACCTGTTGAGACCATAAGTTACATGTATGTTTTTAAGGTTGACCTTTTGGCACTGGACAGTCAATTGATGTAGTCTTTCCTGGGGATACTACCTCTCCACTCCCAACTTTACTTAGTTGCCTGTAGTTCTTTGTGTAGGGTTGAGGCCTCCTGGACTTTGACTAATCCAGTTTGGTTGGTTTGTTGGTGTCAAACTTATTCAGCTCCTGCTTTGGCAGTCATGTTGATAAGACTTCATGGATATAGCATCTGACATTGCTTAAAAACTCAAGCTCGAAGTAAACTCCCTAGTTCTTGGGCTCTCATCAGCTTTTAGTCCCCTCTTCTTCATTGTTCTCTTAACCTTAGGTAGTAGAGTGTTTTATAGATGTATCCATCGGGATGGGGCTCCAAAGCTGTGTATTTGGGTTGGTTATAGTTTCTATAGTGATCTCCTACTTCTGTTGCCCTTGGTTACTCCCCAGAGGTGGAAGGCAAATCTCTCTTGCTGGAGACACTATGTGCTTCAGAAATAGGACCCAGAGACCCCTGGAGCTGAAACTCATCTAAATACCCCTTCTTTAGGGACCAGCTTTCACATACTGTGGTGGCAACCAACAGCTCTCTACTTGGACTTAAGACTCATTCGATAAGAGGGATACCCTGTCTTGTACTGGAAATCTAACTAACTCCTCAGTGCTAGTAAAACCATGGTGTTTGGAGGAGAATCTACAACCACTAATTTACTAAGGCAAAATAATCCATAACAAGACAACAATAGTCTTTACTCCCTCATCAAGGAAACTACTCTTTGCAACAGAGACCATGGCAGACAACTTCAGTCCATTTTAAACTGAGTCAGTTTCTTGACTCTTTGTAATTTGAGTTATTTGAATATTCTGAGCACTGATCATCTATCAGATGTATAGCTAGCAAAGATTCTTTCCCATTCTGTGGGCTTCTTTGTTGCTTGCTTGCCTGTTTCCTTCGTTCCTGTTTTGTTTTACGAGGTCTCACTTGTGGATTGTTGACCTTTACTTCTGTCTAAATTAAGTCCTATTCAGAAAGTTCTGTCTTATACTCAAATTTTGTATAGTATTGCCTATGTTTTTTTTCCAGAAGTTTCAGAATTTCAGGTTTCAAATTGAGAGTTTTTTGTACAAGATGATAGATACTGTTCTAATTTTATTCTTTTGATTTTTATACATCCAGTTGTCCCAGCAAAACTTGTTAAAGATACTTTCTTTTCTCCAGGGTTTGTTTTTTCTCTTTTCCTCTTTGCCAAATATCAGATGTGTAGAGTTATTAGTATTCATGTTTGAATGTTTATTATTCCATTAGTCTACATGTCTTTTTTGAGCCAGTACCATGTCGTCTTACTACTATAGCTCTATATTATGTCTAGAAGCCTGGAATATCAATCTCTGCAGTATAATTTTGTTGTTGTTGTTCTGGATAACATTTGCTATGTGTGTGTGTGCGAATGCACGTTTCTGATTCCATTGAATTTGGGGTTTTTTTGGGGGGGGCATGCTTTATAAGTATTCAAACCAAACTTAAGAACTTGGTAGAACCTGGAAAAAAGCAGTATCCTCCTCCTTCTTTTTCTTTATCATAATGCTACTGCCAATAAATAATGTAAATTTATGTTAATTGTGTAATATACTATTCAACTAAGCTCATACTTTTAAATTTTTTAAAATCTACCTACTTCTCTCTTATTTTTACTGAAATAACATCAGAAGTCACTGTTTCTTTGCAGGGTTAGGGAATTCAAGAGTGTATTTCCAGGCAGATTTTGTGAAGTATTTTTGAAGACTATTGTGGAGAGATACAAGTCCATGGTGAATGAGCATCTGAGATGTTGATCCAGGGTTGTTTGTTTTGCAGCTCTTACTTTCTTACCACTAATGCCCCTTTACAGGCAGGGACCTTAGAGATCACCTTGCTATCTTCTCTGTGTTCAGAATCAGAATGCTAGTCTCTGCTGCCTGAGCTACTGGCTCATGAGCTTACCAGCATCCCATTCTTGCTGATGCTGTGCAGAGAATACATATGTTGGTAGTGTCCAAGATCACTGTTCCTTGCAGAGAATTCTCCATCCTTTGATCCTTTACTGTGTTGGCGCTTTACAATGTCAAGAGCCTAAAGGCTTTGATTTAAATGGTGGCCACATTCAAAGGTGTTCAGGACCAAATTTGATCCTTAATCCACAGAAGCAAAGATTCTTTTTTTCTCAGTCATGGGGCCTGATTGTTGCCTTAAAAATTGGATTGCTAGTGTCACCAGCACAGTGCCTTTTTTCTTTATAGATCATTTTAAAAGCTTGACTGTGGGTATGCCAATAAAATAATGAGACAGTCCCAACCACACAAACACTGCAGAAAAACTGCCAACTGAATTGTCTTTGGAAGTCATTTTTCTTCAAACATTTTTGAAACTCACTTTGAAAAATCTGTCTTAAAAATGCTTTTTAGTGACAGTTTTAGTAAAAAGAAAAAAATTAGTGCTGCTATGTTGTAGTCAGAGAGAATTTTTCTAGTCACTGCCACATTTCACTGACTCTCATGTTTTCTCCTTCCTCTTTTCAAGAAGATAGAAAAAACGGTAGAGGAGTTTAGGCTAAGAAGGTTGGAAGATGGGTGCGTAGATTCGAAAGATTACATGAGGAATGCTTCAGCATGCACTTAAATGTTTGCCAGTCATGTCAAGATGCCACTTCCGAGTATGTAGGTAGGGAAGAGGCCTGATAGTCTAATCTCTAGCTTCCTTTCCCCTGCTCTTGCTGCTGATGGTGCATGTATCAACTATAGTGTGAGCAGCTAGAGCTTGGGGAGAGAAGGAAATCTGGGTCTAAAGATATGGGCTCTGAATGGGGTAGTTTACAGTTTCACTAAACCACTTCGTGGAGACTCCCTGCAAGAGTACTCATCTTGTTACAGGTAAGATTGCAGAATCAACAAGGATAGGAAATTATACAGGGTAGGGATGTAGAAGCAGTTCTTGGCGATATTAAGGATTCCAGGTGGCCTCCTCTCCGTTCTGCCTTTTCTTATATGTCTGTTCTCCTTCCTGCCCTTGCTCAGTCTTCTGGAATGTGCACACGTTTCACGGCATGCTGTCATCAGCTTTTCCTTCCCACCCTCACTTGTTCATAGGCTTTGGTTTAATTGCAGCCTTCGGGTTTGATATCACTTGCTTTTATGTCTTCTAAGCTCCATCCACAGTTTATGACTCTGAAACTTTCTGACTACCTGACATGTACCTCAGCTTGACATCCCAAGCTTTTCATAATATTGTCAGTCCCTGTGTTCCCTGCATTCTCAAACATATCCCCTGGTTTGCAAGCAATCAGTTTGTTTGGATGAACCCTGGAGTTTCCTGTAGTCTCATCTTTGTTTAGTTGATGATTCTCCTGCACTGCTCAATCTTCCATCTCACAACAGTAAGATCCTTTCTATATCTTATCTGTCTCCTTCAGCAGACAGCACTGTTTCCTTTTTGAGTATCTCTAGAGCCCTTTCCTGACATCAGATTTCTTGTTTCTCATATGGCAACAACATATCTTTTTGCATTTGGCTTCATTCTAAAGAAGAATGTGAGCCAGTCTTTATAGGCTCTGTCATCATTTAGTGCCTGAGTAATTTTTCCTACTTTGTTTTCTTGGCCTCAGAGAACAGAAAAGACACTAAACAATAGTTTATGAACTAAGTTTCATGATACTGTAAAGTTGAAAATGATAAATTGACTAAGATGCTGAATAGATTATAAATTAGACATATAAGTATATCACTTCTTAGGAGTGTGTGTGTTCTTACACTTGTGTATGTCTGCATGCTTTGGAACAATGTTGAGCTAACCAAACTCCAGAACCAAATATATGCAAATATATGCAAGAAAGCAGCAAATAATGTGTCCATGATGATGGACATGATACTCATCATCACTTATGAAATGTTGCAGATCAATATTTGCATGTTAGGATAAAAGAGGACTTTCTGCAGCTATACATGTACTTATATATGTAAAGTAACCTGTATTGTCTAGCATAGTACAGAAAGTCACCAAATGTTTATAACCATCATTTCTTTCTAATTAAAGACTTTAATTCACATCAGAAAGTCAACGAGTAACCACTTATAACAGCACCCACCTACTATATACCATACATTTTTTGCCTAGGTAGGACAGTTGAGAATGGTTGGTTGCCTATCATGGAAGGTCTTACATAAAATGATTTCCTCCCACAATTCAGTCTCAGCAGAGAAAACTAAAGAAGGAAAGCAAAATATGGCGTGAACACAAATTTCCAAGAGATTATTCAAATCATTCCTCTTTTTTTGCATTACTCTAATGTCACTGGCAATGACAAGAAGACAGAAAAGATTGTTCTTTATGTTGATTGGCTGGACCAACTATTAAGTAAAAGTGTGCTTTAAGGATAAGCTGGGGAATTTGTTAAAAACATAACCTTCTGAGAAAGTCTGATTTAGTAACTGTAGGGAGACTGGAGAATCTGTTGCAATGACTCTTGGATCACTTTACAATTTCCATAGTAGTTGAGGATATTAAGAGTCAGGGATGCAAAGTAGTTTTCTAAAGGTCACAAGAAGAGTAATTTAGCATAGCAAGTTTCTACCCTAGGTCTTGGTTCCTCTAAGGCACAGCAATTTCCAATACACAGGGTTTGTGTAACTTTGAAATGAATGTACATGTGAATTAACTAGAAAACTTTCCAAAGTATGAAATCTGAGGCAACAAGTATTACAAATTTCTAAAGACTCTGCATTCCTATCAAAAGGGGATGATGTTCCCACACAGATCTCAAAGCATCCTTTGAGGAGCCAGGGCAAAGGGCATAGTAGGCATATATTAAAACATTTAGCCAGATAAGAGATGTCCAGGTATAAACATGGGTTAGCCTTTTGTGACTTTGTAGCCCATCCCATGAACTACAGAAGAAGAAAGAGCACACAAAGGACTACTAATAAAGAAAAATATAATTTGGTTGCTGAAAGTTTCATGGATTTTAGAATTCTACAGAGAAATAAATCTGGTAGATTTTACATATATATATGAGGATTTACCAGATTGGCTTATACAATAAGGGCTTGGTAGCTCAGTAATGTCTGTTCACATGCTAGAGAAGCTGAGAACTTGGTAGATGCACAATTGATTTTTATAAATATAAAAGGTTTGTTTACCTCACAATTTGGAAGTTCAAGAACATGGCATTGTCTTGACTCCATTGGTCATGCACATCATGGCTAAAAGCAATGAGTGTGTATAGAATAAGCAACAGATTATATCTCCATCTGAAAGCAGAGAAAACTGATGGAATGTAACTTTTGGATTTATAACAATCCTCTGTGGAGACCTACAAAGAAGTCTCACGAGAACTACCTCGTAAAGCAACTCTGTCAGTGACTTAAGGGCCTTCTACTTGGCACTATCTCCTGATGGCTTCACCATTTTTTTTTTTTTTTTGGTAGCAACATCTATCTACTAAACCTTGAATCATAATGGACTTTTGGGAAGGACTTGAGGTGAGAACCATGACTCTTATAAACAAAGTTATGGCAAATGTATTATACTAATATGAATTAGTGTAGGGCCTAGGGCTAGTGGGATCAGTATCTTCGTAAGGGGAAAACATGGAGAGTCACAGGAAGAGCATGAGAAGACAGGCAGAGGGAGAAGCTATGTCCCAAGAAACACTAGGACTACTGGCAGTCACCAGATAGTCTATGTTTTAGGACTTTTTCTTAGTCTCTGAAGGACCTTTGGAAGAAGTATTGTTCTGCTAAAACTTAAACTTTAGATTTTCAGCCTTTTGTGACATGAGAGAATAAATGTCTGTTGTTTTTAGCTATCTAATCGATGGTGCTGTGTTGCAGATGCCCTGGGAAATCATTGCCACACCTATAGACCAGCTCCCTCCCATTTGAAAATTATTCTGAAGGCACATGGGGGCAGCTTTGAACCACTGAATGACTGAACTGTGTTGTGTTTCTCGAGATTCTTTTCCTTCTGTCTAATTAAGGTACAATATTGGTGAGTGCTTTGATGCAAAGCTATAATATCTGGAGGGGCAAAGTCAGCAGATGATTTTGTGGATAGGTTCATATTTGCCTGCTTGCCCTATCATTTACCCGTTCACTTGCCCATTTATCACCCAACCGGTAACAAGCTTCAGTTAAACCTGGAGTTGCTCAGCCTTCCACCAGTTCCTCCTTAAGCAGTGTCTCAGAGCTTTGGCTAAAGAAAAGAATGTGAACAAAGTTCCCCAGCAGAGCCCAGTGAGACTGACAAGGCTTCTGGTTTGTCCCTGGTACCTCATTTGACAGCTACCTTTTCTTCCTGCTTGACCTGTTGACATTAACCTCCAGTAGCAGATAGAAAACCAGTAGTCTTATGGTAACCAGATCCTACAATTTTGCAAAATTACATCCCTATGATAATTGTTCCTTGACTGACCCTCTCTAGTGTAGGCACTTAGGGCTTTATTGATTAGTCCCATGTTTTGAAAGATCATCGTTGTCTGAAAATTAAACAGCTATTGGAAATAATAATCATTATATTTAATGTTCTGGAATATCCCAGGAAAATAAGTGTGTGTGTATATTTGTGTGTGTGTGTGTGTGTGTGTGTGTGTGTGTGTGTATGTGTGTGCGTGTAGCACACACTCATGCAGGTGTTTATAATAACTCTTTGTAGTTTTCAGACTCCTGTAGTGAATCCAGTGGTTAAGCACAAACATCTCTCATCTCTCATTTCCTCTATCTCATGTTTGTGACAACTCTTCCCTTTGCTCTGTTACCACAGACAAAGAAAATCATAGCCAGCTCCCACTGTCCCCTTCCTCAGCCCTTGCCAGGAGCTATAGACTCTAGGGTTCACCTTATGTTTTATAAAGGCTTTCAGACATCATTTGGTAAGACCTTGGCTTGACTTCCAGTGTAGAATATGGCTGTCTACAGTTGGCACCTCATATGAGAGCCTCTGACTTCCCAGTGGCAATCCCTTCCCTTCAACATTGTCCTCATTCTGTTTCCCTGAAGTCAGACAATGTAATCTGAGACATCCTGGTGCTGCTGGGAAGATGAATCAATGATAATGGGTGTTGGACTTTATATATATGAGCTCTCACTTCCTTTGTACGTAAAATCTGGACATGACATTTGTAGGTGACTGCACCAAGCTGTTCTCCTTGTGCCAGAATTGAGCAGACTCTGACAATATGGGCTGCAGTGAAAACTTCATGCATGAAGATCCCATAGCCAGAATGAATGACTCTATTCACTGCCAACATAGAACTTGCTATGGATGCTCAATTACATCTAATGCCTCCTGGATCCTGTAGAAAGGCAGGTGAATGGTGATGTCAGCTTGGGCAGAGGGAGGTTAGAAAAAGCAAAAAAAAAAAAGAAGCCTTGCTCTTCTCATTTATAGATAGCATTTGAGGAAAGGAAACTTTGCATGGCACCTTTACTAGGTATTGACCACAGCCTTTAATCAGCTCTAAAACAACACAAAATATTGTATTGCATAGCTTTCATTAGTCCAAATAGATACGTCCCAATTTCTTATCCTAGCTAAGGTCTCCTCCATTGCCTACCTCATCATAACTAAGTCCTTGAATTCTAAGCACTCCAGTCTATGTTTTAAGAAGTCATTTAAATATTTATTCCTTTTGATATCCTCAGACAATTTGAGTCTTTGTTGTGGCATTCCCACAATATTCTTTTCAAGTTTCCATTGTAATCAACTGAACAAATCATGTAATTATTTACCTGATTGGTATCTGGAATTTTTAGAGGCTTGACTGACTCTTCTGGATCTAGAGCAGTTCCTGGAACTAATAGTTTCTGTTTTGATGAGAGCAAAGAGAGTGAATACTGACCGAATTTAATGAAACGTTGGAGCCCTGGAGTTCTAATCCTATTGCATTTATCAACTGATGGCCTTTATGATTCTTAGTGGCTGATCAATGTTGAGTGCCAGAAAGCAATGGGAAAAGTCCCAAAGTTTTTTTCCAATTTGATTTCTTCCCCCTCGTAATTGCACAAATCTCCCAACTATTCTTCCTAGCTCAGAAATGCAACTGAAGTGTCACATGAAGAAATGCACAAAAATACCATCCTCCAAATACCACAGAAAGGAAAGCATTGCTATTTATTTTCATGATGACTTTAGAACTGTAGTGATGCATGCTTGCTTCATAGCAGAGGTCTCTTCTTGACATGAGTCTGTTGGAACAGGCTAGCCCAAGCAGAAGACTCCTTTTCTGACATCAGTGATTAGGTGTAAGGAGTCCCAGTGAAGGTCTATGGGCTCTGAAACAAGAGTGTGAACTTGGTTCTATGATTATTTTGTTGTGGGTATTCTTGCTTCTTATATAAGCTGCATATATAAATACCTGGTCATTGAGAAGCAGCCAAATTTGAAATTACAAGTTCTTAGTTAAAGTCCCTAGGTAACAACAGTCTTTCAATCAATGAACATTTTTAGGAAGCTCTGGGGAGAGTTATAGGGCAATGTAGATGTCTTAGAAGCTGTTCAATGAACAAATAAAATTCATTATTTGTCCAGAACAGACTACTACCTCTTCATCAGGTATGAGATAATCTAATCATTTTCTTTAGCAATTAGATTAAATATACAAATAATTCCAAACCAGGTTGCAAAAAAAGGTAGTTACTGTGGTCTTTATACCTCTGTTTGTCTTCTTTTTAATTTTTTCATAAGCTCTTTTCTGACTGTACAGGTCTTATTTTGCCTCTAAGCTATTAAAAAAAAACACTTTACCTTCTGTCTTTTCATAAATAGGAGAAGTAGAATTAGTGGTGTAGTTCTCTAATTATGTATGAAGAATGATCATTCCCTGATAGACTGACATCTTTCTTCCCCATGAGTGCAGCTTTTTAGTAGGTAGCATTAAACAGTTTCAAAGTAGACTACAGTGAGACAAACTACCAGGGGACATTTTCTCTGCTAATGTTCAGTATCTTTGCTAATTAATAGCTGTGGACATCTGCACATTTGATTATGATGTTTATGGTCAGAATTTTAGAGATTTTTCCAGTCTACAGAGAAAAGATGAACTTCAAAACTCTCAAAATGAGTACTCTCCAAATCAGAAAAAAGTTCTCCTCTCTTGGGCAAGTCAGAATAAGATGATCATTAGCTTTTTGGAGGGGAGGTGATGGATGAAAGGTAAAAGGAGCAGGTTTTGTTTTGTTTTCACATTAATAACACAGATGGCCACTCTCCTGAAGACAGCAACATCTTAATAAATGGAAACAACATAACAACAGAAAAACCAGTAATGAAATAAGGACACAACACTTTAGTTATAAGATTCGTCATTAATGCAATGTGTGTTTAACTGGTCAGATAAAAATAAAATTTGCTAATGAAATATGATAGTCTTTAAAGAAGGGCCATGGAAACAGTTCAAATATTAGGTACAGATAAAAAGAGTTTTCTAGTTATAATTACAAAATATTTTTTATCTCATTAGCAAAAAATAAAACTCGCTAATAGGTAATAACCTTGCCTTGGTCTCACTGAGAATATCTGAATGGTTGTAATCTGTGGTGGTATCTTCTGTGCATCTTATGACCGTCTATCTACTAAAATATCATCCTGTAAAAAAAAAATGATTCATTGCCACTGCTGATATAAGAAGAGTGTGCTAAAAGCAGCAAAAATCACCTGATATTTTCTCATCTTTACTGCCCCTTTCCACTGGCTTCTCTCCATTACATGGACTTTGAGCTGGGCAGAGATGGTGCAGGTCACCTTGTTCATCCACTCATCAGATGGCTGGACCATTTCCAGAGAACAAACAGAAGGACTTGCACTGCTCTGCTGAGTGACCTCAGGAGGCTCTTCAGCCTTTGGATGAAGTCCCTTCCCTGATCATCTCCCTCACGTGGATGCTGGCTCTGCTCTCAGGGATTTACTAAATAAGCCAACTCTTCTAGAAAATGACAGACCTTCAGGTTGGCATCAGGTCACCCGGGGCCTTTTTATTTTTCCAAGGACTAAGCATTTCACACCTTGTCCTGTGAGAACACATGACAAGATTCAAATCTCTACACTGCTCTATAGATTTTCTTCCAGATCTATTTCTCTTTATTCACATTCATCTTAAGGGTGGCATTAAAGTTGAATGTAACATGTTAGGTGGAAGACTAACCAAGCAACATATATAATTATAGTCTTTCAAAATTTGTATTAAAATAAATTTATAGCAATACTCTCTGAACTGAAGTTAGCCATTTCAAACTCAAACAAGATTTTATGTTGTTTTAAAACCTTGTATTAGTTTCTGAATAGTCTTTACCCCATTCTATTATCATGCAGTGCACATAGATTCGCATGTAGGACTTTTACTTGTGCTTCATAAACTCTGATTTAGCTTGGGCTTATTATTCTCACAGATCCTGGTTCTTTTCTGAGGGTTTGTGGAATCTGTAGGCAATGAGAGATCATCTAGTTGAGTCCAGTTTAGTCCAGGAGAATGGTGCTTAAGTCATCAGGCTTGTGGCTCTGGGGTGCATGCCCTGGCCTCTCTGTCCTTGCAGTAATTTCTGTGCTTACAGCAGTATTGGCTTTTTCTTTTGAGTTGTTGAATGGTGGATTTTGGATAAGAACCCGTTAACTTTTAGCTTGGGTTATGACTATAAAGCATCATTGAGAAAGATACTTTCTCATTTTTCATTGTGGAAGGAACCCTGAAGTGACATGCATACTCTCTGCCTGAGATCTGGCCTGCTCTTCACCTTTCAGGAAACAAAGTTCATTGTCATTCTGATTGGTCATTCACTTACCACAAACTGCAGTGAAATGATAACAATAACAGGACCAGTGGCCTTGCAGTGCTGAGGTGAAGGGCACACTAATTCCAATTTTAGTAACACTTTCTTGAGCAAGTCAGTTAAAATTTCTGGACCTTCCTTGCTAAAATGAAAAGAGAGAGATTTACCATTTATGGTCTTATGACTAGGGCTTCAGTTATTTATAGAAATGCCATAGCTTCCTAAAAGAAGGCAAGTTAACATTTCATCAGTGTTTTCTGCTATGGAAAGAGTTTTCCATCCAAATTCAAAAACTTCCATACAAGATAATGCATTTAAATTATCTCCTAATAGTCTCTGCATACTTTGGGGGAAGATTGTCAATGTGACATCCAGCTGAAGGAGGGTCTGAGTGAGCTACAATTCACAGTGGGAAAATGTAGGGAGGCAGACTCTGGTAAATCCCACATTGTGAAATCAGAAGGCCCTAATATACTCATGGCAGTTACAATACACTGAAAAGCTGTGGACTACAGGCAAATTATTGCTAGAACTAAAAAAAAAAAAAAAAAATCAGAAAGCTATCAACTCAGCTCTCTCATTTTAGGGATAAAGACCGAAGCCTAAGGGTTTTTTGCAACATCATACAACTTGTAAAAGGTCAGATCCTTGAATCCTGTGTGGTCCTTTTCCCCTACATCATGAAGACAAACTGCACAATTTTGCCTAAAGTGGCAGTGTGCTCAGTTTCTACACCATGCAAAAGCAAGAGAGATTGATGATATCATTGAAGCAGTCTATTTGGGAGTAGAAAATGTCTGTCCCTGAGGCTCTACAGCTGTCTTCTCAGTACTATTTGGGCAAATGGAGCAGTGTGGCCTCTCTCTGTAGAGCCCACAAGACAGAGTCCTCTTACTCTGTTATTGTGTAGGGATAGACCAAATTAATTAATTGGAATTCAAGCCCAGGTTGGGAATATTCACAGAATGATTTTGTGGCTGAACAAATAGTCATAGGTGAAGATGACATGGACCCTAAATGGATGGAGAATATGAAAGATGTACCTGCAGTGAGGTAGTCAGTCACATCATCTGTACTTTCTCCTTGTGTACACACTGAGAACTTTTAGTACTATAGGATTTGTTCCCAGAAGGTTATTTGGAATTTTACTTGAAGTATACAGTATGCTCAGTATAGCTGAGAAGTGATAGTCCTCTCTTCCTCCAGCCTTTCTCTCATTTGAAGGAAAAAAATAATCAAGTGATCCTCACATAAACAGCTCTATACAACTCTGGGCCAAGAAAACCTAATTTCTTGAACAATTATTCAGGGAGATAGATGCTCAAACACAAAGATCCATGTGCATTACCTAAGTATTTACTGCCATCATACAGATTCTAATTCAGTGGATTTGGGACAGAATTCAAGATTCTGCCTCTTAGCCAAACTCCCAAGGGGAGGCTAATGCTATTTGCTGTTCCTCAGAAGCAAGATGGAGTTCCAGGATAGCCTTCAGACTGGCATGGGAAAGGGTTGGTGAGGATTACTTAGCCAGGCTTTCCTCTAATCCAATCTTGGAAGGCTGTTTAACCAGAACCTGTCTAGGCCCAGGATGGGGGAATTATTGAGCCTGTTGAGGCACAAGCGGTGAACATGGATCTTTGCACGTAAGCCTTCTTAATCAAATCAGCAATATTTGTGGGTGGGACTGTTTGCTTGCACAAACAACCTGCACTTGCCCACAGTAATTAGGTAATTGAATTGCAAACAGTAATTAGCTGCCTAACTGCCTGCTTGTTCATGCAGGTATCCAATTTGCTTTTGAAATGTGGCTTATACTGGTGTAAGTAGAAGCTGGCTTTTAAGACTGCAGACACAATTAAGAAGGCCCATTGAAAATCTGGCCTTGAGTGAGTGGCTGGTGTGTATATTTGTGAGACCACAAATAAATAAATAAATGAGAGAATACACATCTGAGAATATGTTAGTACTCTCTACATATTTTCTGTACCAGTTGCTTTGATTACATTTATTTTGTGACTCAGAGAACTATTATGCTACTTAAGAAAAAAATTAGAGCAGGTATTGGACTCCTGTTCTCATATCTTTGGAATAAAATTAAAGCTAAGTGTTGTGCAATAAAGTGACAGCCAGTCTGCTACTTTTTTTGGTGAGCTGACAAGCTTGTTTGGTTCCTGAGTGCTTACTGCTCAACATAGCCCATCATGAGAACAGGGGAGGGCCTCTGGAAGCTGCCTCTCCCACACCAACGTGTGGTCTAAGAAATGCAGCTCTCTTTTATACCTCATGAGCACTTTCATAAGAGAAAGAAAAGCAACTAGAAATCAGAAATACCTGCTTCTCCAAATGAAATGAATTGGTGTTCAAGCTGTTGAGCATGTTCCTTGAATATATTAGATGGTTCTCACTTATTCTTTTGAAACTGTTAATGCTCTTTAAAATGTGCTTCATGCTTCTCGTTTCCCTCTTCTAATGTGTATGATCCTGCCTTCCTTGATGCCCAGCTGTGCCTCCCTGAGCCCCAACACCAAGCTTTGCTAAGGCCAGTACATCTATCTAATTAGAATCTGAGGCTCTTCTAAAGTTGCTTCTAATGGCTGACCTTGAACCTGCTGACCTATAATCATTGCTCAGCTCAGTTGTCCATCCTTTCTAACAGGTGAAGGTCTTTGGAACACTACTATTGTTCCCAGGAATCATTCAAGAGTTTTTGTTAGTAAGAAGCAATATTTTGTAAATTATATGAGAGTGTTTAATCCTGTGTCACAAGTCTTTTAAATTCTTTCAGGTAACATTGTGGGATTTTAAAATGAGAGTTAAAATTTTAGGGGGAAAATATGTTACTAAATGTCTCTCTTTGAGGAACTAGCAGAAAGGCCATCATGTGCTCTTCAGTTTGAAAGGATGTCTGTATAAGAGGACATAGAAACATTTAAACTTGATCATTGAAATCCATTTAGTTTTCATTTCATTATGAAGTGTATTATAGGGCTGCTGGTCAAGGCTGCCTCTGGAGCTTTTAGAGGTGGAAATCTGAGGCACTATTAGAAATGAAATGAAAAGAGACAAAAATCAAGGGCATATTTTATATCTAACATAAAAGAATAAATTAGGACACAGGAAAGTCTGGCATTTAAAAATAATAAAGAGGCAATGTATATGTTAAGATGAGAAATTACTGTATTAAAGGCTCCTGTCCTATAAAATAAGAAAATCCTATGCACAATATTAAGGATCTCCTTTATTAAATATATATATCTTCAATAAGCATGCAAAAGTACCCTTAATATTATTCTTCATAATGCAGATGTGGTGGCACATACTTGTATAACCAATATTTGGCAGGCAAAGGGGGTAGGACCATAAGTTCAAGGCCAACCTGGGCTACGTAGTGAGCTCTAGATCATCTAGACTATCTCATAAAAAGAAAGGATATGTATGTGTGTGTGTGTATATATATATATATGGTTACAAATACCTGAAGAACTTCTTGGGGAGTTGAATGTGCTGGCTTCTTTGAACGGAAGAGAATACCCAGTGTTTAGGTCTGATCCCAACTTTCAATATGGTCTTTTCATTCCACACTTTTGCAATTGCTCAAATTTTGTCTTCATGTCTCTGCTGAAATAGTCTCAATGGATATGTCTCTGTTTCATTCTTGAATTGTTCTTTTTCACTATCCACATGCTCAAGAAAATTATTCCTTTCAAACAAACATCTTTGTACTACTCCAAAGACTTGCTGATCATCCAATGATAAAACTAACCCTGTAGCCCATGAGGCTGCTTACAATCTGGATCTTATTTATTTGTGAAGATCTTCCAGGAACTGCTTGCCAGCTCATGTATCCGGTCCCCTCACCATAAAACTTATCAACATTTTCTGAGTCACTTGGACTATTGGATAAGTAAAAGCAGAAAGCAGGTGCAGTGAATGGTCACACTCAGGACAGATGATTCAGACTGATTATATTTTAATTCTTCCAAAGCTTTATTGACTAGAAAGAACGCTTGTCTAAATAAGCTCAGAGCATAGCTGTTATCCATATCACATTGCTTTATAACCAACATTCAAAGAATTATATTAGCCTCTGGGCTACACAGCATATGGAAGTCCAGATGGGTGTAGGTTTTTTTTTTCTCTCATTTCATTTTGCTTCACTTGTGCTGACGATATCAGATTTCTCATCTCCAGACTGATACTTTGTACTTGTAAACAGTGAGTTCAGTGTCATAGGGAGGGAGAACTCCAGGCCTATGTTTTAGGAAGTCAGCTCAGAGCTACCTTCTTTCATAACTCCTAGCGATAGACAAGAGTCCCTGCAGATCAGCTCTTCTTCAACAGGGGATATTCAAGGTTTGATGCCTTTCAGGAAAGACTCACAGTCTTTAGCTTTATGGAAATGAGCAGCTTTTGGTTGAAGTAGTTTTCCCTTTAGGTAATCTATTGATGGAGAATGACTGTAATTTTTGAAACAGCATCCAATCTTTCCCATTGCTTCTTATTGCACTCTCCATTCCTGGTGCTCATAAGGCTGGGAATATTAGCCCTGGGAAAGCAGAATGGCCTTCACTTTCATGAAGCTGGGAATAAATTGAAAGGGGGAACTTTGCTGAGACTAAAATTCTTTTTGGAATTGTGTGATATCTCTGATGTCTATGGCATGCCTTTCTTTTTTTCTTTTTTTTTTTCTGTCTAGAATTCTTGGCAAAGTAGGAATGTTAAGGAATCCTTCCTCATGCAAACAGGATTGTGCATATATAATGATTGCATTTTAAAGGTCATACTAGAGACACATATTGTCTCCTTTTAGCCATGCAATCTGGTCAAGCATGTGTTCTCTCACCAACCAGGAGAACAGTGCATTTGCTTCACTTCAAGGAGAATTTTAATGAAATAGATCATGTCAGATACTTAATTAGAAGACACAAAAATTTTGGTGCCATGTAAAATTCAAAAAGCTCCATTAATTTAGTATATATGCCCTTATCATCAGTTACTTTCTGAGAGGCTTTTCCTTGATTGAAATCCAGACAAATCAAGCTAAAGAAAAATCTAGTCAATGCAAAGTCAATTATTTTCATAATTACATTTTTCAGATAGATAAGAGAGTATTATAAGGCTATATGGATCTGTGGGGTAAAGTGAAATAACTTATGACTTATGATAACATCAAATTATCTTTTTTTCTCTCTAGAATGGGTAGAAAAATCTAAACATGTTACTCAGAAAAGGCAAATTCAGTGACTGTGTAATCACAGGACCTGTTTTGATCTTGACAATGCTATTTGAGTACTCTTGAAGCATGAAGAAACATTTACTCATTCAACAGAGTCCACTTGGGTAATTGCTGAGCATCCACCCATTGGCATGCTGGGAACTGGGAAAACCTTGCACATGTGATAAATCTCTGCTCTTATAGAGGCCTCTCCGGTGAGACACATGTAAAGAAACAGACAAACAAATAGCCAAAATACAGGAACATACCATTCAGATATTGGTTATCTGTGTTATGTAAGACTTTGAAATCTTCAAATAGATTCTATAAATAGATTCTATACAGGTTGTGATTTCTAAAGATCTAACTTACAGTTTAGGTGGTGGCTCTTTATCGCAGGAGTATAAGGGAGAGAGGGAGAGATGGTCAATTTTCAAGCATTGAAGGAGGTTAATACTGCCTTTACAATCCATGCTTTGGTAACTCTTTATTTATTTGGGGAGATTAGAGTGTTGTGGCTATTACAAGTAAGACAAAGTCTCCCTTTATTTTTCAAGCAGAAAAAAAATGTGAAACACTTTATTGATGAGGAGTCATGACCACAAAACCTAACCAATTGTTTTCACCTGTCTTATTTATGTTTCTGTTGCTTGCTAAGATATCATAAGGGGCATGGGTTCATGACAGCAGGATGGCAGGTCTGGCACTGGAGTAGTATCTGAGGGCTCATATCATCATCTAAAAGACTGATGCAGAAAAAACACACAGAGAATGGTATGGGCTTTTGAAACTTCAAGGCCTGCCCCCAGTAACAAACATTCTTTAACAGTGCTGCAACTTCTAATCTTTCCTACACAGTTCCAACCAACTGGGACCAGGCATTTAAATGTATGAGCTTGTGGATCATTCAAACCACCATACTCATACCACCTGGCTTGCAGTTATGGGATATATTGCCAGATTCCCTTCTCAAATTTCTATGTCAAAAACTCAAACCTCCAACATCTCAGAATGTCGCTGTACCAGAGATGAGAACTCTTTCATTTCACTAATGTCCTGATAAGAGAGTAGAGCACAGAGAGAGACAAAATTCGTGAGCTCTAAGCTCTAAGCAAGACCATGTAAAGGCACAATGAGAAGGTGATTATCATTTGTAAGTCAAGGGGGGATGTCTGGAACAGCATGCCCCATAGAGTCCTCAGAGGAAACTGATTCTTCAGCTAACTTGATCTGGGACTTCTGGCCTCCAGATCTACTACAAAATTCAAATCCTCTTTTTGTGCCACTCAGTCTGTTGTATTTTGTTAAAGCCATTAAAGCTAGCTAGAACAGGGACCTTTGACTCTTGAATATTGTCTGATCCCATACCTTGATAGACCAACCCACAGGGAGAGAGGGAGAGAGGGAGGGAGGGAGAGAGGGAGGGAGGGAGAGAGGGAGGGAGACCCTATGTCTACGTCTCTCTGGCTTACACATAGATACCAATTATTGCACTGCTCTACTACTGTTTCTCTTATTATATATTCTCTTATATAATATATAAGAGAAAAGCTTATTTTTCTCTTATATATTATATCTCAACCACAGTTTCCTTTTTCTCCCTTCCTTCCAAATAGATTCACTCCTCCTCTCCTCCATTTCCTCTCAGAAAATGTGTAGCCTCCCAGGAATATCAACAAGTTATGGAATATAAAGTTATAAAAAGACTAGGCATACCCCCTCATATTAAGGCTGAACAAGGAAATCTAGTAGAAGGAAAAGGATCTCACAAGCAGGCAAAAGAGTCAGAGTCAGCCCCTGCTCCCGCTCTTAGGAATGAGTCCTACAAAGGCTAAGCTACACAACTGTAACATATATGCTAAGAACCTAGGTTAGACCACACAGGCTCTCTGATTGTTACTTTAGTCTCTATGGTCCCCTGTGAGCACAGGTTAGTTGATTTGGTGGCCCAAATGCTTCCTTGACCCCTCAGACACAATCCTTCCTCCCCATCTTCTATGGGATTTCTGAGTGCTGCTAATGTTTAGCTGTTGGTCTCAACATGTGTTCCTATCATCTGCCGGATGAATCCTCTCTGATGATGATTATGTTAGGCTCCGGTTTATGTCTATTACCTTGTCTTAGAATCACTAAACCAGGCATCTTTCAAAAACAAATAAACCATGATCTATTAAACAAGTTATGTAGATAATCATATGGCACAACTAATAGTCTTAGAGATATTTACAACAAAACAGCAAAAATTTACTCTCTCTATTCCATAAGAATTCTTTTTCATTTATTTACTTTAATTTTAATTATTTTGGGAGAATTTCATACACAAATTTTCTACTTATGTCATTTCTTCTTTCCTACACAATCCTTCTATGTCCCTCCAAGTCCTCTCAAATGTATGATCTTTTCATCTATAAATCTTATTGTTATATCCATCAGTAGTTATTCATTGCTCTTAGCTCTTTATTAGGAATGAGGTATTGTGAAATTCCCCCCATCCATGTTGACATGGCAGCTGGTCTTGTTTTGGTAATCATATTGCTGAGATTTCACAGATACAGCATTGTTATAGTATGTGGGACAGTGTCTTGGAACAGGAATTCTGTCTCTGGCTTTTTCAATCTTTCTCCTATATTACATGATATTGTCTGAGCCTTGAGGGTAGAGGTTGCGTTGCAGATGCACCAATTGAGACCAGGCATCTCCTGATTACTTGTTGTCTGCATTTTGACTAGTTGTACATTTCTATAGTGTCTCCATAGGCAGCCCAAAGAAGCTTTTTCTCTGATTCAGAGTGAGAGCTATAGTTATCTGTGAGAACAGAGGTATTTAGAATGCAGTTAAGAATTATGTTGGAAACCAGGCAACCTAAGGACATTGTCTTTATTCTTTGGTTATCATTCAACTCTGTGGTGGCATCATAACCTTTTTCACAAGGTTTGCATAAAACCTTAAAAAAAACCTCCCAATATTTTACATTTTAATATTGACATACTTGAAGAGAAATCTCAAGAATAAATAAGCATTTCATATCTGTTCTGGTTCAGTGATCCATGAGTATGCCTTCAAGGAACTATAATCTTCTTCTAAGGCTTATATATATTCAAAGTAGTTATCATTTCTAAGTATCATTTGTGACTTAAATGTTTTTCTATTGGATGAGGCTGAAAACTCACATAGATAGTATTTAATAACCTGGAGATTGACATGGAAGTCAGAATTATTCGGAAAAAAATCTTACTAATTCAAAGACATAATTTTTTTGTCCCCGCCGAAACAAGCTAGAAAAGGTCTACCTTACTGTAGTTCTGTGGCTAATAGATTGAAAATTTGTGTTGGGAGATATTAAAAAGACTTTTTCCCCTGGAACCTTTCAGTTTATAAAATGCTAGATAAAGTAGGCTATTTGCTAGAATTCATTTCCGCTGCTTAATGGCTAATTGTGGTAAAATAGACATGGCTTCAGAATCATGTCTTTTCTATTTGCATTTCTCTTCTGATTCTTAGATTTAAAATTCCAGTTGTGCTAGAAATCATGAGATGTCTAACACTTTTTGAAATTTATGTAGATCAAAAGAGAAAGCACGTTCATAACAAGCTTTGATAGTCTCCTTCTAATAAGCCCCCCTTTAGACATTTTTAATTTATACAAAAAAGGAGGATTCTGTTGGGAAATGCCCAGATATTGTGCTTTAAAGCTGCAATTTATGTGATCAGCTCAATCCACATGATGCACATTATCCCTAACTTGTTGGCAGAGGGGAAAATTTAGTTTGATAGTATTTTGCATTTCCTTCATGGAAAGAAACTCATCTTAGTTTCATTAAAACAAGGCAGTGAGTCTGTGGCACCCTTGGCATAGGCATGAGCTCATTTTGTGCAGCTTTGCTTCCTGTGGACTAAGGAGAACTTCACCTGGATGACTTTGTGTCGCAGTGTTTCCCAGGAGAGAACTAATTCCTTTCTTATTTTATAGCTAAATCCTATACCAGCAGAAGACAACATCTGTGTTCAATAGGTACATTTTTTTTTGCCAGCTCACATTAAATAATTCATTATGAATGTTTGTAGGGCTGAAATTAGCCTTTATTAAATATAGAAGCAGGCATCATCACCATTCCCTAATGAGAGCAATCGGCCCCTTTAATGATTTCTCCCTCCAAGTGGTACTGTCAGGACTTTTAATTATTTCAAAGCATTTTTGTACTCCATTTTTATTATGGGTTGAATTGTGATGCTTCAATAGAAGTTAGGGTCTAAATCGCTGATACCTATGAATATGATTTTATTTGGAAATAGATCATTATTATGATCAAGCTAAGATGAGGCACGGGAAAAGAAGACTGATTCTCCTATGGTTTTACAAAAAGAAGAAATTTAAGGGCAGAAAAAAATGGTTAACAGTAGGTAAGAGCACTTGTTGCTCTTGGAAAGACCTGGTTCAATCCCTTGGACCCATTTTGTGGCTCACTACCATCTGCAATTTCAGCTATAGGAAATTCAACAAGTTCTTCTGGTTTCTGGGGGCACCAGGCACACACATCATGAATATGGAGTGAACATAGACATATATATAGTCAAAATACCTGTAACATAAATGAGTCAAAAAGAAAAAAAATACAGAAACAAAATAGAGGAAAATTGGAGATGGGGAAATGCCACCTACAAGCAAGAAAGACATGAGACTATCAGAATCTGGGGTGGTGGGGGACGATAGTTATGGCTGTGGCACCCTTTTATATAAAAGTATAAAAGATACTTTTATAACCCTTAGGAGATCTGTAGAATGCTGGCCTCTAGAACACTAAGATGGCACCTAGTGTGTGGCAGTTCATTATAGAAACCTCAGGCAATTCATAGTGGTTCTATTAATTGTATTAGTACTCATGTTAAATAATCAGCACATTCATAATTGCATCTCAGGTTCTACTGTCTCCATTTTTATTCTCGTTCACTGTTTAATACATACTCCGCTGAATTGATCTTTTAGCTGTCTTTCCCCCTCACTAGAATAGGAGTTTCATGAAGGCAAGAACTGTCCATTGGTTAATGATATCCTCCAGGAACCTGTGGATACTCACATACTCTCTAAGCGAATGGTTGAACAAGTTGATTTCTTGTTTTGATTAGGCATTCCTTTCTTTTGCTGTGATAAAATACGCAGAGAAAAGAACCTCAAGGGAGGAAGGGTTTATTTTGCTCACAGTTCCTGGTAGGTCGAGTCCATCGAGACTAGGAAATCACAGGGATGGGAGCTCCAGGGAGCAGATCACAGACATCTGCAGTGAGGAAGCAGAGAAGAAGCTGACTCCGAGATCAAGAACTCATACTGCTCTCGCAAAAAATACCAGTGGTGTTTCCATCATCCACATCAGATGATTGACAGCTGTTACTCCAGTGCCCAGGATCTTATATCCCTGATCTGGGCTCAGTGGCAATGTGCTCATATCCCCTCACCACATACACCTAAAATAAGGGAGGAACTCAGTCCTACTTCAACTGGATATGCCAGACTGAATTGACTCACCTTGGGATTCTTTGCCCTCCCTAGGGGAGTGAATGTGGGGGGAGGGCTGGGGGAGGACTGGAAGAAGGAGTGGGAGAGGGAGCAGTGGTGGGTATGGGAAAAATGTTTTCTAAAATAAAAAAATACTCATAATTTCAAATAAAATAATCAAAAAGAGAAAGCAGTGGCTGGAAGTGGGAGCTGCAGAGATTGGCAATTGCTTGCAGCTGTGAAGTCAACTCATTTTTTTCTCTTGTTATGTAATCTAGAAAATGCTTCCACCCACGAAGGGTGTGTGTTCCCACCTCAACCATTGTAATCAATATAATTCCCCAGAGGTATGCCTAAAGACCAATCTCTCAGATGATTCTAGAGCTTGTGGGTTGACAATGAACACTATTAAAGATCTCAACACCTGATGGAAGCAGATGCACGCATCCACAGCCAAGCATTTGGCCATACTCCTCAGTTTCAGTTGAAGAGAAGGAGGAACAACTAGAAGAGTGGGGATGGAGGAGGCGGGGAGGGGTGGGGAAAGGGGAAGGGGGTAGGGGGCAGGGTGGTCAAGAGCACAATGGAGAAAACCATAGAGACTGCCCAACTGAGCTAATGGGAACTCACAGGCTCTGGTCTGACAGCTGGAGAGCCTGCATGGCTCTGAATGAAGGTGACTGTTTGGTAGATCCATCTGTTAGTGGCCCCCTGGCTATGGGAAGAGGAATTATCTCAGCTCCATAAACTGAGCCTATTCCATAAGGAGGGATGCCTTGCTTGGCTTTGATACAGGAAGGAAGGGCTGAGTCCTGCCTCAACCCTGTATGTTTGCCTGCATTGACTACTCTAGGGAGGCTTTACCCTATTTGAGGAGTGGATGGAGATGGTGGGGGCGGGGAGGAACAGTGGATGGTATATAAAAAAAAATTAAAAAACTTCTTAAAGAAAACAATTTCAACACCTATGTTACTTTGAAAGCATTGCTTCCACAGAGAAGAATAAGAGAAGAAAAAATGAAAAGAATGACAATATGTTTCTTGTAAATTCTAGGAAGTTTGCATAATCTGAGTTCTATTACATTGCAAGTAGAAGAGAGTAAGATTATTATTTTATAAGACAAAAATATTTCACTTTTCATTTTTATTCATTCTATCTTAAGTGAATACAATTTTAGTAGTTTTGAATAACACTTATTTTCTTAAGAATAGCACTGCTTTGAATGTTTTACTTGAAATCTCTGACTTTTGACTAACTGCTCACCAAGGAAATACATGGATTTGTAATATGATTGGGTTCAGGTTTTTATTCAGTACACTCTATAAAGTACTATATATGACTGGACAAATCAACTTCCATACCAAGGTTTTAAGAAGGTTTTTCAATCATGTGAAATTGCTATCTTAGAGGGAGCAATGCTCCACATCACTGTACACTTTGGGTAGAAGGTTGTATTGTTTAAATGAAGTTACAGTATGCCATCTGGAATCCTTCCTTGGTCTATTCTTATACAAAACAATATCAGCTAGACTTCCGAAATGCTTTTCAAAAGTCAACTTCTTTCAGTATTAACTCAGTACAATTATTACCTTGTAGATCACCATGTTTTTATATTGCTAAAAATGAAAATTGTAATACTCTTGTGGGCTATTTCCAACCCCCAAATAGTGAAAATAATAAAACAGAATCAGAAAGCCTTACCTCTTGCTAGATGTATGGCCTTGGGCAGATTATTTAGCCTCTTGAAATCTATGAGTAAAGAACAGCAATAGTTAATTCTTCAGGGGGAAGAAACGAGAGAGGAAACATGATAGGTGTTCTGAAAATGGTGCATACAGCTATTTCCCCCGTAGGCTGGCAATTTTGATACAGCATTTGCTTAACCTATAGATTTAGGTTGCTCAGTGTTCGACAGGAATATTAACAGTGTTGCCTTTCCTCACAGGTATGGGCAGAAGGAAGAGCTGCCTCTGATCCAGTTTGACTTTCTTGTGACAGATATGGATGTGATTTTGTGCAGGTGACTCAGGTTGCTCATGCCAGCAGAATGAAGAAGAAATGTGCCTGGAGGACTCTGAGTTATCTGTACATCTCTATAAGGCAAATTCCCCAGTGACCCAAACCTTCCTGCTTTGAAAGTGACTAGGGTTGTTCCCAATTCACTAGGAGATTTGTGAGTTTACTGATGCTTTACTGTGGTGGAAGCATTTTTCACTAAGGTATGTCCTTGAGCAATCCCCTCACTGTTTTCCACACATAGTGCTAACTCCCAATTCCACCAAGGTGGTGTGGATGCTCATTAAAACAATTCCACTATCACACAGAGAACAAGGAAATCAACTTGAAAGATAACTTCTGAGCAACCTTTTGCAGTTTGAAAATATGCCAACCAACCTAGCAGAAGCCACTCAGGTTTTTTTGTATTTTTTGTTGTTGTTGTTATTGTTGTTTGTCGTTTTGGTGTGGCAACCCCCTATAATCATTAACACCCCTTCTTTCTAGCATGGGGTCTCAAACATCTGCTGCAGCTGCCAAAATATCCCTCAACAGAATTCGAGTTTATTTTCCTGAAATGAGACTTTCATTTCCTGTTGTTGGAAGCATGCAAAAGCCTTGGCAACTCCACCTTGTGTTCTTAAAGCTACGGGTACCACTCCGATCATTCTTCTAACTGTGATTTTGTTTCTTGGATAGTCCCATAAGTACCCTATCTCTCTGGATGGATTTGAGGCACATCCAGGACAAATGTGAGATCTTCTTCAGTGTTGTGTATCATTCTTCACCTGGCAGAGTGGGGCTCGGGAAAAGGTTATTAAATACATCTTGTATGTGGTTCTGTAAACATAAAAATACCACAAAGTCCATAGTGAGGAGAGGAAAAAGTATGAAGAGAGAGCACTTGGATAAATCACTTTGGTCATTTCTTTCATTGTAATGATTTTATATAATCATAAAGGCCAAAGTTCTAAATTAGACCAGTAATTTGAAATAGATACAAGACAGGGCGAATATATATTTGTGTATGTTGGAGGTTTCTTTCTTCTACTCTAAATGTGTGTTCTGAAAATAAGGGCTGTAGATTGAATTTCTCCTGCAAATGGTTTATCCTGGAAATCCTTTTCTCCTCTGCACAACTCAGGGTATTAAATGACTACTGCAGCTCATCAGTCTCCTCCT